>PVHX01026836.1:0-20302 GCA_004024805.1 Geosciurus inauris
TAAACTGCTCGCCTGTCCCCCGGCAGCGCCAGGCGAGAATCCCGAGCGAGCCTGGGACGCAGGGCGTGCGCGCTCCCGAGCTCAGGCCTGGTGTCCCGGGCGGCGCGCCGCTCCCTACGCCGAGGGGCATTGGCCGACGGGCACGCGGAGACGGCTACGCCCAGTGGGTAGGCGGGGGGGCCGGGGCGGGCCGGGGCGGGGCGGGGCGGAGAGGAGAACCTGCCAAGGCCCTAAATGGCTGGGTCCTTCTGATCAGGCTGGGGTCCAGCCTTGAAAGGAAGTGTCGCTGAGCTGCTCCTTGGGCTGCTGGGGGAGTAAAACGCCGCCAAGCGGGACTTAAGGGGTGAGCATCCCCCCGCCCCGGGAAATTCTTGTGAGAATTAACTGCCTGCTCTTGTATTGCAGTTACTTTAAAAAAAAGTTGTAAAATTTATTTTTACATATTCCAGATACAGAAGTAAGTTTGATAGAGATGCCTTGGTTCCCATTTCTTTGCTTTAGAGATGTGTAACTAAGTATTTAGGGGTGAAAGGATATGCTGTCTGTAATTTGCTACCTAATAATGGGGAGTGGGAGGTAAAAATTAAGATTGGTAGTTAGGGATGGCCGTTAGAGCCTCACGCTACATCTCATTACTGTTCCTTTAATTTTATGTATCAGAAATGTCCCATAATAAAGCTTTTAAAAAGCCATTTCCTTCTTGATGTTTGTTTGGTCATCTCTGGAAATTCCAACAAGTATTTATTCAGTGACAGCTATGATACTCACAGCACTGTGTCCTACTGTGGACAGTTTACCAAGCAATTACTGCCTCTTGATTTTTCCCTTCACTGCCTTCTTTTCTTGTGTGTCACATCCTGTACCTGCCCCCTTCCTTTTGCCTATTTTTTTGCTATAATAAGCTTGTTAATAGTATCTGGAACTTTCACAGCACAGGATTTTTTTTTTTTTTTTGGGTGCTGGGGATTGAACTCAGGGGCACTCAACCACTGAGCCACATCCCCAGCCCTAGTTTGTGTTTTATGTAGAGACAGGGTCTCACCGAGTTGCTTAGCGCCTCGCGGTTGCAGAGGCTGGCTTTGAACTCGTGATTCTCCTGTCTCAGCCTCCCTAAGCGCTGGGATTACAGGCTTGCGCCACCGCGCCCGACTAGCACAGGTATTTTAAAAGTTTAACCTTCATGAGTTAAAAACTCAGTCTAAAATATTCCACTGCATCCCCTATGAATTGTATTTTACAATTACAGAATTCAAGACACAGAGGGCTGCCAGCCAGTGACACCAAATACCTTGATTCCATTCCTTGATTCCATTTCTTTGTATTCTTTTATATTAGTTATTTATATTAGTTTGCCTTTTCTAAATCAGCAGCAGTATTTTCTTCCTTTCTCTTTCTCTCTCTCTCTCTCTCTCTCTCTCTCTCTCTCTTTCTCTCTCATTCTCTCTCTCTAAGGGAAAAAAATTAGTAACCTAATTCTATGGTTAGATTGATGAACAGTATATCTGCCAAGTTAGATATATTATACTATCCTAAGTACTACTACTACAAGTTCAGGAACATTGGACCTATCTATTGTTATCAACCCTTTAAATAAAGAATGTGTTCCTGGGCACAGTGGCACACGCCTGTAATCCCAGTGGCTCAGGAGGCTGAGGCAGGAGGATCACGAGTTCAAAGCCAGCCTCACCGAGATGCTAAGCAACTGAGACCCTGTCTCCAAATAAAATACAATATGGGGCTGGGGATTTGGCTCAGTGGTCGAGTGCCCCTCAGTTAAATCTCCTGTACCAAAAACAAACAAACAAATGTGTTGTTATTGGAGGGTGGGTATGAGGACCTAGGAGTTGAGTGAGCTAGAAAAATGTCTATGGGATAATCAAATGGGGGAACTTCAGCTTTTTGCTTCCCTTGATTTCTTCTCCATTTAAACTATCACACACAGGCCCTATTGAGGACATGGTATAATGAAAACGATGAGTTTTGTAATGAGATAAACTTGGATTTGAATTCCTCAGCATTTACTGGATTCTGTGAAGATTTGGTTCTCATTTTCTGAAAATATATTCAGAGCATTAAATTGAATACTATCAGTTTATCATAAATGATTAACATGTAGCCTGGCATACAGTAATGGTCCAAAAATGCTTCATTTCTTCCCAGTGTGAGCTACTCCATCTATGGAACACTTGAATCAAGTATTTTAAATTATAATCATCTCCTAAGTCACATCCTACTTATTAAAGCAGCCACAGGCCAATCATGTACTCTGCCTCTCAGCATGCCTGCACATAACAATAGTGGCCTGCATACCTCACTTGGCTTTCTATGAATAAGAGACAAGTCCAGTCCTGCTTTTCAGAAAGAAGTACCAGGAGCTAGTAGTCATAAAGTCAAAACTCCATAGAAAGTGGGAAATGGACAAGATTGCTGTGGGATGACTAAAAGAGCTTTAGAGAAATAGATAAACAAAAGTATTTCCAACAGGAAATTTGAGTTGCAAAATAGAGTGATCTGGTCACAATGGTAAACTAAAGTATTAGATCTGTTTCACACTGAGGTAGGGGGCAGGGGATGTGAAGTTAGTGAATAAATTCTTTATGACCTTTCCTAATTCTTCTCAAGTGAATCGTGGATATTTGAGACCAAAGAGGAAGTAAAAATTCATAATAGCCAGTAACATAACTATATAGACTTCAAGAACAGACTGTTTAAAAATAAGCAGAATATCATTGAAGCCATTATTAGATTAATGTCACTTGTTTCCTCAATATAGCACTGAATCCTATTAGTTTCCATGGCTAATGTAAGATTTTTTTGTCATAATTTAATCAGTCCTTCCCTAGCAAAGTAATTGTATTAGTCACTTTCCTGTTACTATAACAAAATGCCTGAAATAATCAGCTTATAGAGAGAAAAAGTTTATTTTGGCTTACAGTTTCAGTGTGGTCCATTGGCCTCATTGTTTTTGTGTCTGTGGTGAGGTAGCACATCATAGCAGGGAGCATATGGTGGAGCAAAGCTGCACACCTCATGGTGGGCAAGGAACAGAGAGGAAGAAAAGAGACTGGAGCCCTATTTTTTTGCGGGGGGGGGGGTACTGGGGATTGAACTCATGGGCACTCGACCACTAAGCCACATCCCTAGCCCTATTTTGTGTTTTCTTTAGAGACAGAGTCTGAGTTTCTTAGTGCCTTACTGTTGCTGAGGCTGGCTTTGAACTCGTGATTCTTCAGTCTCAGCCTCCCAAAGTGCTGCCACTGTGCACAGGTTTGTGCCATGGCGCCTGGCTCTGGAGCCCTATTATTCCCTTCACGAACATGCTTGCAGTGACCTGGAAACCTCCCACTAGGCCCTATCTTGTAATGTCCACCACCTCTCAATAGTGCCAAGCTGGGGACTAAGCCTTTGACACTGGGCCTTTGGAGAATGTTCAAGATCCAAACTATTGCCGTAGGTCAACAACAGGGAACACATTTTTTGCCTAATAGATTGGAAAGTTTTTGAGATTGCTAATAATTGGTATTATTAAAGTGTGGGTAACAGACTGTCATCCAGAAATATAGTAGATCAGCCTCTAAAGAGTGTAATTTCACAATATATATTCAGTTTCTTAACAAGAATATATACTAAGGAAATAATTGGAAAAGTGTATAGAAATATTTATTACAATATTATTCAAAATCTTGGAAGCCTGGAAGCCATGGAAACTATTATCAATAGAGAATCAATTAAATAAATTTACAGTACATCTCTACAAGGAGAGATGTTTACCTGAAGATTTTAGAGATAACAATGAAGATTAATATTTAATGTTTTGTCTGTCTTTTAATCAGTGTTGTTTTCATTGCAAGAAAAAATAAAGCTGTGTTCATTTGGAGAAATAATCTAAGAACGGAAAAAGAAAACAAAAAATATTTTACACATATTTCCTTTTAATAAATGAAAACTTTTGTTTTTACTGCTTTTAACTTTCTTTCAGGTTTTAGTTTAGAGTATCTGAGTGTGGTTAGCATGAGACAAATGAGCCAGTTCTTGGGCTTTTGGGGAAGCTTTCATTCTAAGCAAAAGAAACAGCACTGGGCTCCCCCTCCCACTCCCGAAACCTGCTTCTTAAAACTCTTGTATTTGAATCCATGTCTTCCTTGCCTAGTTACAAAATTGCTAATGCTTTTTTCCCAAGATATTAACTTGTATTTTATTTTGATTTAATTTAGAAAAGCTAATTTTTTCCTCAGCTACAACAAAGATGTCATGAATGAAGGAATTTTCCAATTGTAATTTGTATAAAAGAACTGGATTTTCACATAATTTCTAAATATAAAAGAAAATAAAAGTTCTATAAATTTCAAAAAAAAAAAAAAAAAAAGATTAATATAAAATTTCTTTAAACAGCCAATTCTCCTTGCATGTATAAGATTTTTTGACGAGGAAAATTATATTGAATCTCAGTAGTTGATTTGTTGCATATACTTGGAAGGTATAATATAAACAGCCCATGTGGTATAATAAGAGTGATCAGGACAAGGTGAAATTGGCCAGAAAAAACAAAAACAAAAACTATTACTTATTCATTTAGTATACAAATGTATTTTCAGTCCCTTTTGTGTGCTGGGCACTAGAGCTTTGGAGATACAAAGGCAGAAGACCATAGCCCTTCTTAGGAAAACCTTATAGGAAAATAATACAGAGTATATATGCAAAATGAATTGAGAACTTACAGATAGTAATGCCAAAGTCTTACTGGGAGAGTCAGAGTAGCTTTCACAGGGTGTGAAACTCTTAATTTTGGCATAAATAGGTCAAGGGGACAAAACTAACCATCATCCTTTATAAAAGCAAAATGCTTTTGGCAGAGACTAGCACACTATGGTGTGTTGGTGTCAAGATGATGTGGGATAGGATCTTTAAGCCTGATAAGAAGAGGCTGTGGTATCAAGGCAGTGTAAGGACAGGCACTGTTGTATGGATTCTGAGATCGCCTGTTGGATGGCTAACAGGTATCAGCCTTGTATCAAAATAGAATAGAACACGTGGTTCAATCTCCTCAATCTACAAATAGAAGGAAGGAAGGAAAAAAAGAAAAAGGAAGGAAGGGAAAGGGAAGAAGTTTGGGAGGAAGGGAGATAGGAAGGACTAAAGAAAAAAAAAGGTTACTGAGATTGCCAAGAACTGAACAACTTCCTTCTTGATGAATAAATGATTGAATGTAATGTTCTATATGGCATTTATATATCTCTGTAAAACCTAATGGGAAGATTTCTTTTGTTGATCTGAATAGCAGAAATGTCAGGCTGTGTTCCTTAGCTCTCGCTTGTGTGGTTCTTGTATTTATATAGTCAAAGGTCAAAAGCTGACTAAGAACAGATGAGCTCTTTCCTTTTGCATCATTTTTCAACCTTTCCAAGGGCTTAAAATAAACTATCATTTTCCATTATTTACTTAAGGGATTTGTTTTTCAGAATTTGTAGTTCTTGGAACCGCCCCCCATCATACTTATGAAGTATACAATCCAACTCCTACTCATCTATCAATACGTAAGGGATGCTAGCATTGAGATGCATGCTTTAAATCACCACAAACAGTAAGAAGACCAAAATGACCAGCAATGTTTGTGACTTTCCATAAATATCTCTCATGCATAGAATCAGGAAATCACTCCTCCTTGAGACAAAGGATATAATAGCCAAAATCATCAAAGAAAAGAAAGTCTGTTCCTATCAGAGACCATGCCTGCAGAAGGATGCAAACAGCAGACCAGTCTGACTTTTTGCAACCATGTAAGAATATACAATGAGATGCAGGGGAAAGAAAGGGGTAAAGGTTAGCATTGTTTGATAAATACATTTATGGAAGTTAAATTAAAGGTCTCAATCTTCAGCTACAAATGTCATGACATATCTAAATGAAAAAAATCTGAAAATATCTATTAAAAATATCGACTCCAATTGAAGCTCAATCTGATTTTGCAAGTAGGATACATTTTTAAATGTTGATTTGGCCTAAAAATAAGAAAACAGCTCAAAAAAGCTTTGATATTTTTATGGCATTTCCCAGTGAATCAGGACATATGTGTATTGAAAGAAAGATGAAAAGGGGGCTATGGATATAGCTCAGTGGTAGAATACTTGCCTAGCATGTACAAGGCCCTAGGTTTAATCCCATCACTACCAAAAAGGAGGAGGAGAAGAAAGATGGAATGGAATGGAAAGGAAGGTAAGGGAAAGAGGGAAGGAAGAAAAAACAGATGAATGAACTTACTTTTCTAACCAGCATTTCTTCTGAAGTAAATAATAAAACAATGAACATAGTCAGGTTTTTTGTTGTTGTTGTTCTGCTGGGATTCCAACCCAGGGTCTTGTGGCCTAGTACTGAACATGTTCTTTTTTTTTTTTTTTTTTTTGGTACTGAGGATTGAACTCGGGAATATTCAACCACTGAGCCACATCCCCTGCCCTATTTTGTGTTTTATGTAGAGACAGGGTCTCACTGAGTTGCTTAGCGCCTCGCCATTGCTGAGGCTGGCTTTGAACTTGGGATTCTCCTGTCTCAGTCTCCCAAAGTGCTGGGATTACAAGCATGCGCCACCATGCCTGGCTCTGAACATGTTCTTAAACCTATTGCAGTTCCAGACATCTAAGGGCTTACAAAAATTTGTAGTTGTCCTTGTGTAGAGAAGGGTTTGCACAGATTTTCACATGGATTCACTGTTCTACTGAACTGCAACTCTAAATCTCTTTGAGGCACATCTAGTACCTAAATACTTTCTAAAGGATTACATCTAGAGTACATCTAGTACCTAAATCCTTTCTAACAACCTCTAGATAAATCTAGATTCTGAATTTTACTTTCCTGAGGCCTCAGTTGTAACGACTCCTTCTGACTGTCCTGGCAAGTGCACTGTTTACTAGATATAGTTTCTATTTTTTCACAAAACAGATTTTTTCTGATTAGCATTTTGAAAAGCATTATTGAAAAATGAAGATATCCAGAGGCATCATGGGGAAAGCCTTGTTGACATTCATTTCATCAAATGTTTATTTGATATTCCTATAATAGTGAATTTCCCCTTTCTATGACTGCTTTCTAAATTCCATATTTTATTAAATGTGTACCCTGGGAGGTTATCCTAAAAGGGACAGATTTTATCATCCTCTATAATATCTCAACCTATTTAATATTTTCCAAATTCCTTTAATGTTTCAGGGACAGGCACACTAAGTGTTGAAGATATCATGATAAAGGATATAGTCTCACCTTCAGGGAACTGGCAGTCTAGCTATTAGTACCTGTCAGAGCTCTTAGGTGGATCTGTCCACTAGAGAGAATGGAATTTGCAACCTCAAATTCTCCTACCATATTGCTGTGCCCCTTTGAAATGAGATGTTTATCTTGCTACAGTGCAATTTTCACTCAACTTTTCCTATTGCTGAAGGAAGACAAAACTTCAAAATAACAAACATCATTAAGAATCTGCTTAAAATTTTTTTTTAAGAAAGAATCTGCTATAACCAGGTGATAAAGGGTAGGCAGACTTCTAAGATGGCTTCCAAATATCCCCACTTCCTTGTGTTCATGAAAGTAAACTTATGTAAGTAACCTCTTCATTTAGTATGTAGACTGGACCTGGGACTTGCTCCTAAACAATTAAATATGGCAGAGAATTTGGGATGTCATTTCCACAGTTAGGTTTGAAAATATTGTGAATTCAATCTCTATTGCCTTCCTGGCTAACATGCTTTGAGAAACCAAACTGCCCTGATAGAAAAGCAGGGAATTGAGGATGACTGCTATCCAACAGCAATCCAGTAACTGAGGTCCTCAGCTTACCAGTTTGTGAGAAACTGAATCCTGTGTGTTTGGAAGAAGATTCTTCCCCACCTAGGCCTTCTAATAAGACAGAGCTTTGACTGCATCTTGATTTCAGCTTTGTGAAAGATTCTGAGAAATAGGGCCCAGTTAAGCTGAGCCTAGACCCCTGGATCACAGAAACTAAGGTAACATATACATGTATCTTGTTTTAAGATGTTATGTTTTGAGTGATCTGTTATGCAACAATAGATAACTCATATAGAAACCATCCCTGTTTTTGAGGAACTGATGGTAGAGCTGGAGTCAGATATATCACTGTAGCTCAATGTTAAAAGTAGTTCCATCTGTGGTAACTCTGTAGAGGTGGCTAATTCTGTGATTCTGTCATTTTAATTCTAGTCTCAAACCACCTTAATTTCTGTTATTACAGATCTTCTAGCTGAAAAAGTTCTTGATAAACTCCATCCCTTTAGTTCTTATCCTGCATTCCACCTAGAAAGAATAATGATACATAGTGCAATTGCCCAATTGGACTACATGTTTCTCAAGGACAAGGAGAGTATTTTATACTTAGTGCTCTTTCATAGCATGTAGTTTATGCCCTTTCAGATGGAAAGAGGCTAACTAAATAGTGTATGATAAACTATATTTTCAGAGTTAATAAAAGCAAAATATACAGGAAAGGCCTCTGAGAATTCTGAATGTACCTGGAGAAAGGATGAGGTGGGAGGGCTGCCAAAGCAGCATTGTGCAGGGCTCTGATAATGCCATTTGTGAGCCAAATGTAAGAAACCCAATACTGATACTAAGTACTTCCTCCTGAAATTTTCCAGATTCACTAAGACAACAGCTTTGGTACAGAGCATAGCAGATATTACCTGTGCTCTGCCTATAAATACATACTCATCATCACAGTATGTGCCAGGGCAACCTACCATAAGCACTCATGACTCTGCGCTTCAGGGCTCTGGCTTGAAGTGCAGGTGCAGCCCTCAGTTAATGACCATAGAAATGCCTCCAAGTTTTCTTGCCTTCCTTGCATGAGAAGACTAAGATGTGTTTCATGTTGTCATTCAATGGCACTGAACCCCATGTACATACAGGGGAACTGTGCAATAACACTTCACCTCCAAAATAAACTACTTGGACTCAAATTCTTGTCTCAAAGTTGACTTTGAGGGAAACCCAACTTAAGACACTAGTGAACAAAGAGAAGGCTTGAGTCATAGTCTTATTGATTTAGTCCTGCTGAGGTTGTCTTGCTCAAGAACCTCAGGAAAGAGCTAGACTTAATGTGGCTAAATGGTGTTCAGTGGAGAAGGTTAGGAGGGGCAGGACTTGTAAGCTGACTTACTCAGTGGGCTGGGGTTAATACTGGGAGCTCAGACTTAGTGTCTGCTGCTGGAAAAAAATTGGGCTCCAAGGGTATGGTAGCAAAAATTCATAGTTGATATAAGCAGTTGGTTTCAGGAATCTGGTACTGTATCAGACAGAAGAGTACAGTGATGGTGAACTGAGGTTATGTTTGGATATTCAGGCAACCAGGCAGTGATGGAGCACATTGTCAGAAGGAAGCTAGACTCAGGCATGCCATCAGAATCGGAGAAGCTTTCCATTCTTGGAGGATGAGCTGCTGGAACATGGCAGAGTCCCATCCTTAGGAAGACCTTGATTCTAAATATAAAACAACGTGTGGACTCAGGCACAACGAACAAGAGAAAGCCAAGTCCAAGAGAAAAGGGTCATAAGACAGTGATTAAGAGCACAGGCTTTATAATCTGAGAATCCTTAGTTTGAATCCTAGCTTCTCAATTTCCAGAAGAGTGACTTTGGGCATGCTGTTTTAGCCTTTCAGAGTCTGGTTTCCTCGTGAGTAGAACGGGGATAGCAGTTTCTCCCTCAGAAAGCTATGGTAGAATTTTAATTATGTAAATATAAAGTAGGAGGAAGAGATCAGTGTCTCACTTCTATAACTGAGTAAGCAGGAACAGCCCAGATAGGTCACACTTTCCACTGGGACCAGAAATTTTATAGAACACAGAAAGAAGGTAATGATGTTCTAAGAAACAGGAGTGATTAAAAAAAAAAAAAACCCTATCACATCCTTTCTTACTCATGTCATTTCCTTGTACCAGCCAACCACTTTTACTGAAAATGATGCATTCCAGGCAGAAAGCAGAAGCAGCAATGTGGCTAAAAAGTACATGACTAACATAATAATAAGTACATAATAAGCATGATAGCATAACCCAAGAGCAGTTGGAGTATATGTAATCATGTGTGTGTGTGTGTGTGTGTGTGTACCACAGAGTGGGGGCACAGGGATTAACGGGTCTTTAGGGTGTCAGACCATGTATTCCCTGTATGAACTCAGCACCAAATCCAGGGTGATGAGTAGAGAAGTTCAAATACTTCCTGCCTAATATTTGATAGGCCCTGGAGACGACATGAGGTGAAAATGAGGATCAGATGCCTGTCAATGGGAAGAGGAAGGTTGGAAAAAAGTAGGGTTTGATGCTGGATTTTAGTGCTCAAGCACTAAGTCTGCCAAGATCCTTGTATCTCAGGCAATAATGAGCTCCTGGACCATGTCCGTATCCACAATGTTGAACTCCTGGTAAGTCTCAACTACTAACCTAATTGGATACTGGCTAGTATGCTGATGCATGTCAGTGTCTGTTGAATATAAACCTTGTCTCCAGGGGTCGGCCAAATACCACCTGGAGGGCATTCGAATGCTGCTCCAGGTTATGTTTTATTTCCAGGACTCAGACTTACCAGGCTAACTTTTTGTAGGCTGTTAGAAAGGAGGGGAGATTACAAAAAAAACACAGGAGCTTTTGGGAGAAATGTAACTAATCCAACAGTAACAATGCTTGTATCCAACAGGATACAAGGGAAAAAAAAAAACTCATGTTCCCTCCCTCCCTCCCTCCCTCCCTCCCTTCCTTCCTTCCTTCCTTCCTTCCTTCCTTCCTTCCTTCCTTCCCTCCCTCTCTCTCTCTCTCTCTCTTTCTTTCTTTCTTTCATCTTTTCTTTCTTCCTCCTCCTCTTGTTCCTCTTCCTTCTTCTTCTCCTCCTCTTCCTCCTCCCCCTCCTCCTCCCCCGCTCCACCTCCTCCTTTTTAGTTTTTTTTCTTGGTGATACTGGGGACAGAACCCAGGGCCTCACACATGCTAGACAAGTAAGTACTCTACCATTGAGCTGTATCCCCACCCCTCAAGCCATACTTTTCTCAAAACAAAATTGCTTGCCTTATCTTTGGGTTGATAGATAATTTTATTAAATGATATAGACTTCCCAGTGATTTTTAGAATATTGACAAATAGTAGATAACAGCTATAAAGCAACACAGAGCTTAACTTCCTTTAGCAAAGCTGAAAGAATATTTGTTGCCCCACAGGTTCAGGCAAGTTCTAATAAATTCCCAGTGAGATGGCTACACCCTCACTTTGGCCTCTTGACCTCCTAAGCCGTCCCAGTTCTTGAATGGCAAAAGCCAACCGTATGGGTCACTTCTATGGCAAGTAGATCTACCTATAACTACCCAAACCAAGCCTACAAGAGCCCTGATAACACCAGAAAACTACAAGTGTTTGTTTTTAAGTATGTTACTTTTTTTCTGATTTAATCAAAAAGCTTTTGATAAAGTTTGGGTTTAAACAATATGTAATTCATCTTTGATGGATATGGCAAAGTTTTTTTTCCTCTTATCTCTAGTCTTTTAATGTAGACATGACACTATTTAGAGTAAAGCTGTTTCTAAGCACACAAATCAACACAAAGTATAGGGTTAAATATGACGACCTTGACTGATAAAGAGTTTGGAACACACTGACCAGGTGCCTTTGAAGGAAATGTGTGTGTGTCATCATACTGTAAAAGCAAACACATTTTAGTGTATGATTTGACTGCAGATTTTGTGTTAGTACCTTGGTTTTCTATCTTTGGCTTAACAAAGTTAAGTACAGACTTTAGTAGTCAGATGGATGTACCGTAGTATCTCCTTTTAATTAGTATTCTCTAATTCTAGTGAGAATGAGCATGTTTTGTGATTTTTCTTGGTAATTTTGTCTTCCTTTTCTATTTTCTGCTTATATTTTTGCCCGTTAAATTTATTTTTGCTTATTAATTTCTCCTCTTATTTATCTTGAATGCTAATATTTTGGTATATATATATTAAGTACACTTTTTGGTCTGTGGTCAATTGTTTAACCTCAGTTTAAAGTTAGATTTTTAATTTTTGTATCATTTATAATTTGTAAACAAATGTATACATCTTTTTCTTTATGACTCATGTTCTTTCTGTCTTAAAAATTTCTTCTTAACTCAAAGTCATGAAAATAACCTCTTTGTTTTCTTCTAATAGTATGAAATTTTTGCTTTATATTTTTTCTTTTGTTCTGTTATTTGCCTGCAAATATAGTGTTAGGTAAGGATCTAATTGTAGTTATTTACATAGAGAAAAAAAAATTTTCCAATACTGTTACTTTTACAATGTAAACAGCTTTATTGTATCTTTCTAATTTATAAAGAATTCATGATCATTATTAAAATTAAAATAATCATAATAACAATCATTATTGTTAATGGTTCTGGGGAATCAAACCCCACATACATACTAAGCAAGTTCTCTACCACTAAGCTATAATCCCTGCCCCAAATAATTTTTTAAATATGAGAAAATATATTAGAATTTATCTGAAATCCTTCTTCCCTGTCATGGTCACCATTGATATTTCCAGCACCATTTGTCAAATAATCCATCCTGTCCCCACTTATTTATAATACTGCCTCTGTAATACAAAGAGCATACTTTTCTAGCATTTGGGAAAACTTAAAGAATTGATACTAGATTTGATATAATTTATAGAATTTTAAGTATTGCCTTAAAGGAGTTTCAAACTAGAGGAGATTATATGGTAATCTGATTTCATTAAGCAGGGTAAATAAGTAAAAAGAATAAAACAGCAGTATCATGTAAGAAGTAAAGATTTACTAAGAATGGCCAATTCTTTTATGGTTTGAGGAAGTATGAAAACTAAAAACTGCAAATTTATGAAACAGAGGCACAGATTGTCTCAGTTTCACATCCAGCATGCCATATGCATCTTGCTAAATGTTCTTAAGACCACTAGCATTTCCTCTCACAAATAATTTATCTGTAATGTGTCATGGAGGTATCCAAGGGAAAACAGGCAATTTCTAGAAAAACATTGCACAGTCTTGCTAGAATATAAAGCCTGGAATACCTGCATTACTCTGTTTGGGAGGCTTATGGAAAGAGGTCATTTGTTATATTTCATCACCACAATGCAACAGATAACCATAATGTTGTCCTACCCATGAATACCATCTTTCAGGATATTAATAACTTGCCATTCTTTGTGAACTTCATAGTTATATTCTTCATGAGTACATTAAAAAATATTTGATGTGTAAATTTAAAAAATCATTAATACCAGTTACAGATCATGTTGATCAGCATTTAGGATGAGAGTCCTTTCGTTTTTCTGCCCTTGGGCCCACTTTCCTTGCCAAATGAGCACCAATGAGGTTACTCAGCTTTTAAGAAGACATCCTATGATATATATGACATGAAGTTCTGAAAATGTAGTTAGTTATTACTCATTTCTCTTCCAAAGTGGTTTAAAATGTTTTAAATGATTGAAGTACAAACCGTACTCAACCTAAAGTGGTTTGACTTACAATTTTTTCCATCTTATGATGGTATAAAAGTGAGATGCATGCAGTTAGAAACCATACTTTGAATTTTTGGCACATATTTGTGATTTGTGGTACAATCCTTTCTTGTGATGCTGGGAGGCAGCAGCAGCTCCCAGTCAGCAAGCCATCTAGAGGGGAAATAACCAGTGCTCTATAATAAAATGCCAGCATTTTTTTTGTGTGTGTGTGGTACTAAAGATTGAACTCAGGGATACTTGATCACTGAGCCACATCCCCAGCCCTATTTTGTGTTTTATGTAGAGACAGAGTCTCACTGAGTTGCTTAGCACCTCGCGGTTGCTGAGGCTGGCTTTGAACTCGAGATTCTCCTGTCTCAGCCTCCCTAAGCGCGCCCAGCTGCCAGCAATTTTTAATACAGATATTCAGTGACATTAAATGATTTTACCCAACCATAGGCCAATTTTGGTGTTCTACGTATGTTTAAGGTAGAGTAGGCTAACTTACGATGTTCAGCACATTAGGTGTATTAAATGCGATTTCAACTTACAATATTTCCACCTTACAATTAGTTAACTGGACTGTAACCCCATTGTAAGTCATGGAGCATCAGTATTCAGCGTAGTGTTCAGTTATAAATTGTTGTACTATATAAAGAGATTTAGAAGAACTATTAAAAAGTTAAGTCCCTCACCTCAAATATAGCAATGCAGAACTTAAAAAAAAGTAAACAAAAAAAAATCTGAGATATATCTCTTCTTATTTTGTCTTGCCTTGGTTCCACATGTTTACCATTTGACACAATCCAAAACCGAATTGGCACCAGAAAGTATAGCCAGTATGTTATGGAGACTGAATTAACAGCATCTGTGATTTGTGAGCTTGCGTAACCCCAAATGAATCTGCATGAGTACTTTACGAGGAAACTACAAATTAGCCAGAAACCAGTGAGTTCCAAATTGTCCTTGATATTCAAAGCCCACTTGCTGCTCAATCCAAAATTAACTTAGGCTTCTAAAACTATTTTACTGCTCTCATAGGTTAGAGGTGAAACACTGTTTTCCTTGAGAACACTCCAAAGAATAAAGAGGATATTGCTCACACGTGTGTTTCTGAAACAATTGTAAGGGGATTTCAGTGGATGGACATTTTCCATTGTGTGGTGTTTTTGTTTGTTTGTTTGTTTTTTTGTCTCATCTGAAAAATACTGTGGTTTTCAACTAGCTTGGTGCTGGTACTGTAGTCATTTTACCTGACCTCTTTCTTTAAACAGGCATAAGACAAGGCTGAGCTCATGCTTTCATGAAAGCCACTCTGCCACCTAAGCAAAACTAGCACTGTCAGAAGAGCAGGCAAATTGTAATTTTAAAAAAATCCATAAGCCAGCACTTTCTTTTAACCACAGTGATTTTTCTCCCTCCTGCTCATTCTGCTGATACAGCAGCATTGTTGTGCACAGCAAAGCTAAAGCTTTCTGCTTTAATTTTCTGTGCTTCTGATGAGAACTGTGCATTTGAGGACATTGTTTCATGTATAAGTGTCACACATCCAGCTGGATTTTGTTTCTAAAGACATGGACCCCACTCCCTTTACCTCTCTCTTCTATAGGACCCACTATGGTGTTCCATTGTAGGTTCTTGATTATTCTGTTGAAAGAATGCATCTATTGACTAAATACATGATTTAATAAATATTTCCAGTCTCTCATTTTTTAAATGGAACAGTGCAAACCAGATGGGATCCACTTTAGTCATACAGGAGGATCTGTAGTAATGCAGAAATGAAAACATGAGAATAGGAAATAAAGATGAGATAAATATAATAAATTTATTTATATCATATTACCATATAATAAGGACAGGGGTGTGACTCAGTGGTAGAGCACTTCCCTAGCATTCACAAGGCCCTGGATTTAATCCTCAGCACTGCAAAAATTAATAAATAAACCAATACAAGAAGAAATAAAGATGAGAATAAGAACCAGACAGATTGAGGCAGGAGATAAATTCTATAGTGAAGGTGTGGTTTAGATGTAAGTAGATGAATATATGTAGAGGAATATATACCTATATGTACATATACGTACATATATATATGCATACACACATATACACACATACATACACACATATAGGGTATACATACTTGGGAAGAGGCTCAAAAAATTTTGTATCTTAAAAAGTGCTCTTCTCTTTTGTCTCTGAGTTCCTTAAAACCAGGTTTAAGGTAAGAGATTCAGAAACCCTTTCTGCATTTCAACCAACCAGTCTCCAATTAAAGCACAGATTTACAAACAAAATCAAGAAAATAAACTCATCCCATAGCCTCTTTAAGGGGTTGTTAGTGGTAGATATTCCATGAGGGAGATCTGGTTAGCAGCCACAATTCTGATTCCAGTGCCAAATCTGAGCAGGTGCAGTACTCCACACAGATGTCCCTGACTCACCTCACCTTAGTGATGTGTCCAGATAAAAGCACCAAAGAAGCAATCTATGAAAAAAATGGCAGATTGCTGAAAATATTTGTAACTTGCTACTGAAATCTTTCCACCTTTTCCTCAGGACTTGTTTAGTTAATACATTAAAAATATAAGGGTAAGGGGCTGGAGCTGTGGCTCAGTGGTAGAGCGCTTGCCTTGCATGCGTAAGTAACTGGGTTCGATTCTCAGCACCACATAAAAATAAATAAATAAAATAAAGATATTGAAAAAAAAATTTAAAAAAAAATATAAGGGTAATTTTTACATTCCTATTATATGCATGGTTACTGTTCCTGTTTTACAAGTCAGAGGACTGTGCCATAAGCTTGCTCAGCACTGGCAGGACAGGATTCTGAGTGAAGAATGATGATTTCCCAGGCTGGGCTTGGTTCACTGAACACCATTGTCCTCTACAAAGCGTTTATTGTGAAATGTTTACAAAAGCACTTTTAGGAAGAGATCAATGTCTTTTTCTATGTTGGTTAAAATGTGGGTGAATCTGTATGAGTCCCCTGGCAGAAGGCAGAGGGAATTAATACTTGCTGTGTTCTTACCATGAGCCCTGCATCAGTGCCAAGTTTGGAAATAGTATGAATGTTCATGTGTTGGAAGTTGGGTCCTTAGTGTAGTAATGTTGGGAGATGGTTTAAATTGGTGGGAAGATAATTATGGGCATTTCTCTCAGAGTAGATTAAGGTAGTTTTCATGGTACCCTAGTTGTTCTTGCACAAGTGAGTTATTATAAAAGAGCAAGTCTGACCCCTGCTTTCTCTCTTATTTCCTTTCACCATGAAATTTCTCCCTCTTACATGCACTTCCACTATTATGATGTTACCTACTATAAGATCTTCACAAGAACCAAGCAGATGCTTAGCTAAGAGCATTACACTCTTAGAATTCCAGAACTGTGAGTTAAGTAAGCATCTTTTGTT
Source organism: Geosciurus inauris (assembly GCA_004024805.1). Taxonomy (NCBI): domain Eukaryota; kingdom Metazoa; phylum Chordata; class Mammalia; order Rodentia; family Sciuridae; genus Geosciurus; species Geosciurus inauris. The sequence goes on from PVHX01026836.1 coordinate 16,906, forward strand.
TAATACATTACACAGCCTCAGGTAGTTTGCGATAGCAACAGAAATTGGATCAAGACAACTAGGATTCTTTTCTAACATGCTTTGCCCTTTCTGAAAGATAAAGCAGTGGAGTAAAACTTTTTGGGGAGATGTTATATTCTATCACCTATTAAAAAGGAATAAGATATATGTTTGTCAATAAACATCAAATAGTACACTTAAGTTGGTGAGGATCTGTGGGAAAAGGTACATTCATACATTGCTGGTGGAACTGCAAATTGGTGCAATCACTCTGGAAAGAAATATGGAGATTCTCTAGAAAACTTGGAATGGAACCACCATTTAACCCAGCTGTCCCACTCCGTGGTTTATACCCAAAGGACTTAAAATCAGCCTACTACAGTGACACAGCCACATCAATGTTTATAATAGCTCAATTCACAATAGCTAAACTATGGAACCAACCTAGATGCCCTTCAACAGATGAATGGGTAAAGAAAATGTAGCATATATATACAATGGACTATTACTCAGCCTTAAAGAAGGATGAAATTATGGCATTTGCTTAATAAATAGATGGAAGTGGGGAATATTATGCTAAGTGAAATAAGCCAATCCCAAAAAAACAAAGGCCAAATGTTTTCTCTAATATGCGGATGCTGATCCATAAAGGAGGGTGAGTAGAGAAGAATGGAAGAAATTTGGATTGGGTGGAGGGGAATGAGAAGAGGGGAGGGGGTGTGGAGATGGAAAGGTTGGTAGAATGAGACAGATATTGTTATCCTATGTACATGTATGATTGCACAAACAGTGTGACTCTGCATTGTATACAGCCAGAGAAATGAGAAGTTGTGCTCCATTTGTGTACAATGAGTTGAAATGCATTCTGCTGTCGTGTATAACTAATTAGAACAAATTAAAAAAGTAATAAATAATAAAAATTAAGTACACTTAAACTTTGTACTATTTTAAAATGAAATAGAACCATAGAACTTGAAAGAGAAAGAACTATATATTGAAGATATAAGAGATAAGATGGACTGATGGATGGATAGAGGGATGGTTAAATGGATAGAAATATGATAAATCAGATTTAGCTAAATGTTTCTTATAGAATTCAGGTGATTGATACATGAGTGTCCTTTGTGTAATGCTTTTGACTTTTCTGTATGTTTGAAATTTTTCATATTTAAATATGGGGGGTGGGGAATAGTACTGATAGCTCCTACTAGTCTGGCTACTACAGAAATCCTAGTAATCTGACTATTTTGAGGAAGAACTATTTCAATCAGATTGGTTTCATAGATACATGTGTAAAAATCCTCCTTGAAAATAAAGGATACCAGCTACTCACAGTTGAAATTTCTAGAAAGGTACTTTTTCATCTCTAAGTTCTCTCCTCTCCGAACTAGCAGCTCATGTGCTTTTTTTGTAATTCACAAACACACACACACAGACTGTGGTTCTACTTCGTTGATCACTGAACAGTTGGCCACTTCCTCCTTCGGGAACGTTCTCTCCTCTTGCCTTGTTGAACACCATATTCTCCTGATTTTTCTCCTACCTCTCTGGTAAGCACTTCCCAAGCTCCTTTACTGTTTCCTTTTCCTTTACCTATTCTTAAATGTAGATGTTTCTTTGGGCTAGGTGCTGGTTCTTCCTTTCTTTTCCTGTACTCTTTCTACTTTCTTAATGCTATATTTAGGATGACATCATCCAATGCAACTAGCTGTAGCCTAACCCTCTCTTTTTAACCACACTCTTAAATCCAGACACCTCCACTTGAGATGTCTCCACATGATCTCATCCCGAATAAGGCTATATGTTAACTCCAGAGGACATCCCCTCCGATCTTCAAAGCTGTCCCTGTCTCGTTCTACATCTTTCTCAGTGAGTGACAGCCCTAAGAACCCTCTCCCAAGCTAGACCCTGGAGGGCATAATAATAGCTATCCAAATCTAAGTCAGTATGTTTCTCTGTCCTGTCACTCCTTAGTGCTGTCACCATCATCTGTCACCTCAGGCACCTCTGATTTGGTTCCCTGCCACGACTCCGCCTTTCTGTTCTAATCTAATGAAAGCTTCCAGTGTCATTTTTCTTACTTTGATATTTATTTATTTTCTAGATTTTATGAGCTAATAAGATCTAATTTTTCCTAACCAATTAATCAATCATGTATATCTAGTATCATAACAGATTGCATTATATCCAAACATTTTATCGTCATATTAAAATTATTTTGATTTCCAAGTGGTATATGCTTCATTTTCTAAATTAGTAAAGCTGGGTGTGGTAATGCAGTCCTGTAATTCCAGTGACCCAGGAGGCTCAGGCAGGAAGGTTGCAACTTCAAAGCCAACCTTAGCAACTTAGCAAGGTACTAAGCAACTTAGTGAGACCCTGTCTTAAAAAAAAAATTAAAATGGACTGAGGTTGTAGCTTAGTTATAGAGCATCCCTAGGTTCAATCCACAGTACATATATATGTATGTATATAATTAATAAATAAGTCAGGTACAATGGCTCATGCCTGTAATTCCAATGATTCCAGAGGCTGAGGCTGGAGGATCACAAGTTTGAGAACAGTCTGGGCACTTAGAGAAACCCTATCTCAAATTTTTTTTTAAAACGTGAAAAGGGCTGGGGAAGTAGCTCAGTGGGAAAATAACCGTGGTTTCATTCCCCAATACAGAAAAAAAGGTAAATCAATGCTTTGTTAAAAGTTTACTTTTAAGCTTGTGAACTTGTAAGTATGTAACCATAGATATGATATGATTCTTTCTTTCTTTCTTTCTTTCTTTCTTTCTTTCTTTCTTTCTTTCTTTCTTTCTTTCTTTCTTTCTTTCTTCTTTCTTTCTTTCTTTCTTTCTTTTTCTTTCTGGTTCTGGGGATTGAATCTGGGGTCTTGTACATGCTAAGAAGACATTCTACCACTGAGTTACACCCCTAGTCCCTTGTGTTACTTTTTAAAATATACATTTTCTTTTAATTGACACATCATAATTATACATGTTTATGGGGTATAGTGTGACATGTTTTTTTGTGATGGCTGTGGATTGAACACACATTGGGCACTTTACTACTGAGCTACATCTCCAGCCCTTTTTAGTTTTTGTTTTGAGACAGGGTCTTGCTAAGTTGCCCAGGCTGGTCTCGAACTTGTGATCTTCCTACCTCAGATTCTCAAGTTGCTGAAATTACAGGTTGTACACTGTGCCCGGCTACAGTGTGACACTGCAATAGATGTGCAATGATCATATCAGAACAATTAGTATATTCATTACCTCAAATGTTTATCATTTCTTTGTTCTGGAAACATTCAAACTTCTCTCTGCTAGCTGTTTTGAAATGTACACTTAATTGTTATCAAGCATAGTTGCCTTACTGTGCTATAGAACATTAAAGGTTATACTTCCTAT
>PVHX01026837.1:0-20174 GCA_004024805.1 Geosciurus inauris
TTCTTTTGAAAATGTTTTATAATTTTTAGTGTACAAGTTTTGCATTGCTTTAATTAAATTTATATCTATGTATTTTATTCCTTTAGATGCTGTTGTAAATGAAATTTATTTCTTAATTTCACTTTTGTGAAATTGGTTTTGATAATTATTGTCATCTGGCAGTTACCACAACTTCTCACCCTGGTAAATCTTAAATACATTTTGCTATGTAAAAAAAGCCAGGCACAATAGAAATGTTACATAATTTAATTAATACAGCATTCTGGGAGAAGCAAAACTATGGAGTCAGAAAACAGATTAGTAATTGTGATTGATGATATAGGCACAACACAAGAAAATTTGGGGGCATTTCAACTGTTCTATATGGAAGAGAAAATCCACCAAGAATATCAAGAGAATCCAAGATGGAATCCAGACCTAACAGACAAATGACATAACCATATTGAACTGGGTAGGAAAGAAAAGAGCTGACCTAAGTAATTTGGAAAACAAGTGTTTTGATCAGATATGTTAAAGATAAAAATGACTATGTACAAATAATGTCCTCTAGTTGGTAAATCTGTTTTTTTTTAAAATGGGTATGGGTTAACAAGTATGAAACCACCTTACGCATATACTAGGGTTGAACAAATAAGTGAATATATTATATATAATGAAAGTAAGATTTCTTACATTGTAGAAAGAAGTTGTAAGAAAGCATAGTGAGAATGATAGAATGAACCTTGTAACACTGATTGAAATCAAAGATAGAAGTACCAAGCCATGTGCTTTTTAAAAGACATACAAATACATAAGTATAGATATATATGCATATATCAATTAGTATTCAAGCATTTTGTGTCCTAGAAACAGTGACACCCCAGTAGTCAGAACATATTTAACTCCTAGATCTTGCTTTTTGAATATTCTCCTCCCATTAAAGATATCAGAGCTTCTTAGAATAGTAGTTTTTTTCTATTTCAGTTGCAGAAAAAGTTCAAGATAAGTCTGGACCTGTGGTATTTCGAGGAAAAAAGGAAGTATGGGGACATGTCAAAAAAAAAATACAGGAGCTAACCTGAAAGAACTCCCAGTGACCAAAACTAAAACAAATTACACAACAGAATGACCCAGGCAACAAATGTAGACCAAAATTCTTTGAATTATAAACAATGAAAGAAACACTAATTCATATTTATACAATAAGTGATGAAATAAATAAATGAGTAAGAGAAAAAGACAATTTTTTTTACAGAATTCTAGTTAATGTAGAAGAGGTCAAAGAAACAGAAAATCATTCTTAGAACATCACAGCAATAATTACTGTTGTCAGAATACACTGGTGAATGATTACATGAGAAGGTGAATAAAGAGAAGTTGAATATTTGCAGTACATTGCCATTCACTCCCAAATATTTATTGATCACAAGAGGAAAACTGATAATTTTTTAGTGGAGAAAACTGGTAGATACAAATTAATTGTGTGTTCCTCGTAACATCATCAGTAATAATATGTCAGTATAAAGTATTCCTGGATGTAATGTGCTGATTAATAATGTGATAGGTTTCCCATAACCTTGGTCTAATCAAGAGAACACATCAAAGGCAAGTGAAAAGCATTTTAAAAAATACCCGATGAAATCACCATGAAAGTCAAGAAAAGACTGAATAATTCTGAGTTGGAGTTAGACATGACCAACAAATTCTAAGTGTGATCCTGAATTAGATCCTTATGTAGGAAAAGGACATTAGTGGAAAAGTTGGTGAAATCGAAATATAGTCTCTAATTATATTATTTTCTTAGTTTAAGCAAGTGGAGCATGGCAGTGTGAGGTGCTAACATTAGGGGAAGCTGGGTAAAGAGTACACAAGAACTCTTCATACAGTTTTCTCAAGTCTGAAATTATTTCAAAATGGATAATTTAAATAAGTAAACAAACATTACAATGAAACAGCACTATAGATACATATGCAGTAAGTACAGAACTTTCTTTTAGCTGAAACTAGGCAAAGGTGAGAACATTTTGAAAGCATATATTTGAATTTAACCTCTGGTGTAAATTGAGAAAAGAGTAGAGATTATAATTTAAAACTACAATGGGGCAATTCATAAAATATGGGCTATTTTGAGCTTTATTACCTTAGAATAGCAAGCAGAACTTATTTTTGCTTAAAAATGAAGACAAGTGGCTTTTCCTTTTAGTATAGGAGACCTATGTTGCCAACATAGATTCAAGGTGAAACTCTAATAAGAATTAAAGTAGTTCAGAAAAATAACAAGTAGGTAACTTGGAAAGGTATTCAAAAAATTTCAACTCTGTAAAAAAAAAAAAAAAAAACCCTCATTTTGACTGCTCATTTGTTCCAGAAACTGAGTAAATGACAGAGTTACCAATAGCATGTGGCTCTGTTATACCATATGATGCTTTGGAATTTGGCCTATCCTTAAAAAGGAGCTGGATAGCTTCCTGAATTTAAAGTTTAGAAGACTATCAGAATAATGGAAAATGGCTTACTTATTCAGACAGACAGAATAATCAAAAGCAAATAATATGGAATTTTTATGTTGAGCCAGAAGGAAAAGTTCAAATAAGGGTTGATACACACTTCACATTTAGGGGATACTAATAGTTTCCTAGATATATGGAAGAACAAAAAATAATAAAAGACATGTGCTATCCCTATAATACCAGAATTAATACTAGAATATTCATAATTTTCAATGTATAGTATTGAATATAATTAAAAAGGCTACAAGTGAAACAAGTTGAAGAAATTCTGGTGGATTTTAAAGGTGAACTTTGTAAGGGCTTTCATGGTTTAGAATAATTTGGATCAGGAAATCTGAGTTTTAACTCTGTAATTTAGAGTAAGGTACCACTGTGAACCTCAGCTTCATGATTTGTGAAATGGTGATATTATATACCTTGGAAGGTTATCATGAGATCCAATAAAATAATTGATTGGAAAGAACGTTAGAAAATATTAGTCGTTACACTTCATGGAAAACACTTATCTTCAGAGTGCAAAATGCTACAAAACAAATAGCTAGGACTCTTTCAAGGTATTTGCTGTAGTAGGAAGAAGAAAAGAACAAATTCTTGGCAGTGACAAACCGAATTTAAGGTGAGAGATTTGCCACTCCATCTGTGCTCTCACTTCTGTAATATTTCTGGTTCGTGGACAAAAGTGTCCCAGGTAAAAATAACTTGAATAGAGTCTCATTTTCCTTTATAAGCTGGCAGCATGCACACATGCTTCTGCAGTCTTTGAAGGAGGTGTTTATTGCTGCAATTTAGATGGCAAGAGAAAGAATGGAAAAGTTTGAAAGGGTTTCTTGTATCTTTCAGATTGGCAGGGATAATTTCTAATATTTAGGTTCTGAAACCAGATTTCAACTCAAATCTAGTAAACAAATTTAATTGCAAGAGTGGCTAGTGGATTTAAAATAGTTATGATTGTCAGTCACTGAGGAATATAGAGGAAAAACCTAGATTATGGAAAATATGATAAAATGAGAATGGTCAGGTAAGAAGCAACACTTTCATTTCTTGTGTTCTATCTTTAAATGGTTTTCACTGATATTTATTGTTGTCTAGTCTTTAAAATCAAGAAGTATTGCTATTACTAATCAAACCATTTAATTTCAGGCATTTCTTCTCTTGTTTCCATTCTTCTTTCCTATTTCCCTCCCTTTCTCTCTGCCTTTCAGAATCAGAGGTGGCTACCTCTGTCACTTGTTAAGTGATCTTGAACAAGTCACTTACCATCTCTAAACCTTGGTTTCCTCATTTGCAAAATGCCCAACACTGGCCATTAAAGGGTTGTTGTGATGATTAAGTGAGCTAACATAAATATTGCTTAACATAGTATCTGGTATGTAATAGGGCCTTAAAGAATGTTAAGTTCTTATTGTAATTCTGACTATTATCATTCTAAGTTATTTATTGGGTAGCTCCTATGGGCCACACACAGTGCTGGGTGATTACACATGTCTTAAAAATCCAAGCAGTTATATAAGTAGATACCATTATAAACTCTCCCTTATTGAGGAGCCTAGAGATACACTGAACTTAATGTTCATTTGCTTCACCATATTTCTTTGCAGGCTTCTTTCATACACACATAACATTAACATTCTTCTTTAAACTGAGCTTTACCCCTTCCATTTCTTTCTGTTTTGATCATCAGTTTTCTGACATTTTCATTGTCACCTCCTTGCCTTTTGGCTATACCTGGTCCTTGCAACTTCTTGCTGGACCCATTGAGATTTGGCTCATTTCTCATTTGAAACTGCTTTGTTAAAGGTCAAAAATATGACTTCCTATCAGTCCAGTCTTGACCTCATACATGATGTACATAAAAGAACGTTTCTTTCTTTCTTTTTTTAAGAATGTCACTTTCTAAAAACATTTTTTTTTAGCTTTGTTGTTAGTGTAATTATGTCCTTTATGGTTCAGTTTCATTTCCTGGTTCCTGTTTTTCTTCTCTCTTTCAGAGATACCATGGAATAATGAGAGGTATATAGGCTAGAATCAAACAGATCTGGGGTCAAGTATTTGCTCTTCTAGTTTCTATTTTATAGCAGAGGGCATATCACTGGACTCTTCTAAAATTACTAAACCCTTCTTGGCTTCAGTTATCCTCTTGAAAACCCACCACTTTCCCTCTGTAGGGCAGAGTGTAAGATTTTTGTGTCCCATATTCATGCTCATGAAAGACTCTCAATAATCAGTCAGACAAAATAATGTATCTTTTATGGATGGTTAGCCTCTTTTCTCAATCACCCCAGTACCCGCTCGGTGGGTCCATATAAAAAAGTAGTCATGGTATAGGGATTGAGGCTATAGATAAATTTTACAATATAGATTTTTTTATCACCCATATTAACATGCCTACTGCTACTGTTTAGTGCTTACCCTGCCAAAAGCAAAGACCATTGAGGAGGCTTCACTACCTGGGGGTACCAGTTAGTGGCATGCTGATTTTATTGGAGAAGGTAAGATATATGCACCCTGGTATTGACATACAATCTTGATAAGGACTTGTCTTTCCTGTCTATAATGCTTTTGTCAGTCCCACCATCCATGAACTCACAGAATTCGTTGTCCACTATCATGGTGTTCTATACAGTACTGATTCTGACCAAGGAAATAATTTCACTGCAAAATATGTAGCAATGGGCTCATGCATATACAGTTAACTTCTTTTACTATATATCACCCAGAAGCACCTTTTCTAATACGCAGATAGAATGGAGACACACTGGAGGAATGAGATTATGTCTTAGAAGAAGCAATATAAGCTTTGAGTTAGATTCTAATATATCATGCTCTTACTCCTGTGGCCAAAATACTCTGAGTATGGAAATCAAGGAATTAGAAATGACTCCTTTTACTGCAATACCCAGTAACCCATTCTTAGTTCTGGGTTCCTGTCCCCAAAACTTCAAGCTCCCCTGATTTGGCAGCATTGCTTCCCTGGAAAGAAATGTCTTAACTAGGTGACATCATGATGATTACATTGAATTGAAAGATGAGGCTGCCACCTGATCTTTTTTTTATATCACTGAAGCAATTGGTGACAAAGGTGGCTGGGTGTGGTCATTGATCCTGATTATCAATGAAAAATTGGGTTGCTGCTACACAATGAGAATGAGGAGGATCTAGGGTATTGTCTCGGGACTATCTTAGTACTTCCATGTCCAGTAATAAAAGTTAACAGAAAACAACATTTACCAAAACAGGGTTCAGACACTTCAGTAATGAATGTTTGGATTACCTCACCAGGTAAGAGCACTGGCCAGGAGAAATCTTAGCTGAGGGTAGAGGAAACATGGAGTAGTTAGTGCAAGAAGGAAGCTATAAACACCAGTGACAATCATGACCAGTTTCATTTAAAAAAAAGACTGTAGCATCAACACTTATGTTCTTGCTTGTAATGTGTGTATAGATATACACACATATATTTGTATTTGTTAACTTCTATCTACTTTCCTTTCTTATAGCTTTTTTAAGGATATTAATTAAGGGAAAATTCAAATTGGATTGGGATTGAATTTGGGGAGTAATGTTAACAGAGGGATGATGATTGGGATTTGTTTCTCCTCATTTGGAAAAAAGGTGTCTTTTTTTGCACTAAGAGTAGTTATATCATCAAAGAGGAATGAGGGAAGGGGGGATAGAAATAGGAAAGATAGTAGAATGAATTGGACATAACTTTCCAATGTTCATATATGAATACACCCAGTGTAACTCCACATCATGTACAACCACAAGAATGGGAAGTTACAGTTGGTGTGTGTATGATATGTCAAAATATGTTCTACTGTCATGTATAAATAAAAAGAATAAATAAAAAAAATAGTTACATGGTAAGTGGAAATATGGAGTTGTATTGTATGAGAGGATAGATGTGGAATGTGGGTCGCCAAGGGTGTGTATTGAGCCAGGTCTACTGGATTGTTTCTCAGCATCACATTCATCTTCTGCTTTGTACTATTGGAGCAGAGCTTCTTCATTTCACATTTCTGCATTGCCACCTGACTTCCTGTTTAAATTTTGCACAAACGAGGCACTAGAGGGAGTAGGCAAGGTGAGAAGGGGTCAAGACTTTGTCTTTCCTGTTTTTTCTGCTTTCTTCTCATGCATTCCAGTGCTTTTGTGGCTCCTAGAATCATGGCCCCAGCAACACTTCCCCTTGGCAGCAGCTGGTCTTCCATGTAGCAGCAGCTTAATCAAGTTTGCAGTTTTACATCACTTACAGAAGCAACTTTAGACTGTCCTGTCAGAGAAATGAGCCCTAACTGGCCAGCATCTTTTCTTCAGAGATCTGAGATTTAGCTCCACGGGCTTTTCTTTTATGTTTCTAAGCTTAATAAACCCAACATCTTGCAGTTTTTCTCCAGCTGTAGTTGCTTCTTGTAGTTGTTACCTCTGTAATGCCTTAGAGTTCCTTTTTCATCTTTTCAGTTACCTAATTAACAACTATATCCTTTTTTATCAAATTGTTATTTTTAATACACTATATCTGAAAAGATAAATGATGTGATTTAAGGTTTCTAACTTGACTCTTTCTGATACTGAAAGTCTCAGAAAAAATATTTAATTTGGAAAAAAATTCATGTAGGAAATATAAAACATACCATAAAGGGAAACACCTCACAAATGTTTGAGATTATCCATCAAGGGAGTAAGAGATTGAGTTGTTCTTTAGACTAATGTTCTATCTGTCTATCTATCTATCTATCTATCTATCTATCTATCTATCTATCTAGCAATCAATCATCTACCTACCTATTGGAAGAAAGATTTATTTTGTCTTATAATTTCAGTTCATGATTACTTGGTCTGGTTGCTTTTAGGCTTGTAGTGATGCAGAATATCTTGGTGGAGAGAGTATAGTAGAGCAAAGTTGCTCATCTAGTAACAGCTAGGAAGCAGAGAGCTCACTTTTTTAAACATCTATTTTATATTTATTTATTTGTTCATTCATTCATTCATCATTTATTCTACTTAGGTATACATGATAGCAGAATGCATTTATAACAAAGTCCTTCCCCTGAAAACCATTTTGAATCCATTGAAGAGATCAGAGCTCTCATGATCCAGTCACCTCCCAAAGTCCCCACCTCTGAATACGGCTTCAACAGGGACTAAGCCTTCAACACATGAGCTTCTGGGAGACATTTAAAATCCAAATCATGGGGCTGGGATTGTGGCTCAGTGGTAGAGCGCTTGCCTCGCTTGCGTGAGGCACTGGGTTCAATCCTCAGCACCACATAAAAATAAATAAAGATATTGTGTTCAAAAAATAAAATAAAATCCAAATCATGAGAGTAAGTACTACAGGAGTAATCCCCAGATTATAAGATACAAAATACTTTTCTCATTTCATATTTACAAGTCATTTTCTCTCTCTCCCTTACTCAGAGGTTCACACTACCATTGTAGATGGCAATGTCAGCAAGAGTAAATTTCTATAATAGTTGATTTATTAAATCTTATTTAGAAAATTCCAACTCAAATTAACATTTTGCTTACTTTCTAGAAATTTTAGATCACAAGGCCCATTACAAAAATATAGTTTAATGCATAAAATTAAATGATACATTATAATTAATTTCTTCCAAACTGTTAAGTCAATAATGAAATATAACAGATGAGTATCCCTTTTAATCCCTATTTTAATGATAAATAATTTGGTAAGAGTATCAGTAAAATAAAGAATGTCTTGATGAAAAAGATATTTAGGACAAAGTTGTAAGTTGGATTATTTATGAAAGTATCTCTAGCACAAATTCCTTCAACTATTATTTCTGGTTGAGAATGGTATGCACAATTTGAATTTTAGTAAAAACTACCAAATACTCTTCAAAAGGCTGTGCTAATGTATACTCCCATCAAAATCAAATCAAGAATGCTTATTTCAGTATACCTTGACCCACACTGGGTATTATAAATCTTCATAAATTTTGTTAATCTGATTGGTAAAGGGAGATGGCATTTGCATTTCACCAACACCAGAACTTTCATTTCCTAGATCAAAAACGAGAATGCTCATTTTTTATTTGTCCATTTGCCTTAACTGTTGAAACTCTTTGCCTATTTTTTTCTGTTAGATTATAAGAAATTTTAACTTTTAAAAATTATGGTTTTTATAAATAGCAAATTTTCCTCAAGTGCTTGCATTTTAACTTTTCTTACACTGTTTTTGTTTTGTTTTGCCAAGCACATCATTTGGTTTTTAATGTAGTCATATATATCAGACTTTCCTTCCTAACTCCTGGGCTTTGTGTCTTGCCAGAAGGCCTACCTTCTGCTGAAAAAAAGTGATTAAAGGTGGTAAGGGAGTCTTTATTCAAGGAGGGATTATTATGACAGGTGGAGGAACTGCTGTAATGAAGCCTTGAAAAGAGAGATAGAGAGAGAGAGAGAGAGAGAGAGATATGATTACTAGGAACAGTGGGAATTCATAGCCACAAAGCAGGATTGAAGTGAGTGGATGGAAAATTGCTAAAAGAAAACATCAGAGGTAAGGAGAGATTCTGGTTAAACTGCCCTAATAGGAGTCTTGCTCACGGTGGGCCAAGGGTGACTGGATAGCACCTGGCATGGTGGAGGATGAGGAAACTGTTTAGATATTAAGGAGGATAGATGCTGAGGATGGCTAAACTACTTATGACACGGAAACAAGCTTGAAAACCTGAAATTTTAGTCATAGTTGGAAAATAGCTCAGAGGAACTTCAGGTAGAGCTTGGTAAAGGAGAAAATCATTATCAAAATAAATTTCACATACGTATGGATCCTTTGCTGGACCCTCTATCCTGTTTACTCATCAGTCTATATGTCCTCGGCTTTACATCTTGCTAGTTTTTTCTATTGTAGTTATTTGTTAGGTCAAAGTTTCTCTCAATATTCATCTTTTTGAAAACAAACTTCTTGTTCATTTCATGAATCTATTCAGCATAGCTTTTAGAATCATGGGGATTTCATTTAATTTATAGATTAATTTAAAGACAAATGTATACATTTATGATATTCAAACTTTCCATTCAGGAGCATGGTATTTCTCTGGGATTTAAGTGTTTTATGTCTTTAGATGGGCAGTTTTTAAATATATGTTTCACACATTTACTTTGGCTTCATCCTTAGTGATTTTATGAGTGTTACTTAAATTATAATGAGATATTCACAGGTTTTACCTTTTAATTTGTGGTTGCTAGCATATAAGATAGCTACCACCAGTTTTATATGTTGATATTATTTCCAACTGACTTTGTAAATGCATGTTTATTTTAATAATTTTCCAAATACTTCACTGGATGTCAGATTGTTAGTAAAGAGTATCAGTTTTTTTTTAATGCAACTTATTCCTGATGTCTTTTTCTTATTATACTGAATTTCCTAGGAATTTCTTTTTGTTGTAAGAGATTTCTTATAATCTCCCAACTATTAATCAAATCTGTATCTACATTCATCTTCCTAGTTAGTTCATCTATTGATTTTTAAAAAAATTTTGGGCACAATGATTTTAAATTCCCCAAATGCTGATTATTTCTCTCCTTCCTCTTCTTTTGATTTTTTTCCAAACAGTGTTTTAAAAGGAATGTAATTTTTCTTCAGTCCTTATTCATTATAATAATTACAATCACTTAAAATTTGTTTCAAAAATTTTGATTCCTTACAAGTCAGTTCTTAAATGACATATAGTAATTGTGCATATTTATGGGGCACAGTATGACATTTCAATGTGTGTATACAATGTGTAATGATCATGTTAATTGGCATATCCATCACCTCAAACATTTATTTTTTGTGTGTGTTGGGACCATTCAAAATAGTCTTTCATTGCTATTTTAAAATATATCATTAGTTGTTGTTATTCATAGTTCTCCTATTGTTCACAGCATTTTATCACTTTTGCTTTCCCTTAAATGTTGTGATTCTTGGTAGCTTTTTAAAAGCTTTTGAAGCATTCAGTTGAGTGGTTTTGGTATTTGTAGGATATTTTCCTAGGCATAAGTCAGAATTCCTGTTCTTTCAACAATGATTTTGGTGAATCATCAGAAACACTGGTGCTAATGATAAGTATTGGAGAGCATAGGGAGTGCTTCTCTTCTTCACCCCAATGCTGAGCCATGGAGCAGAAGTGTTTTTTCATTATTAATATGTTGGTCCTTGGCATTTGGATTAGGAGTAGCTTCATATAGGTTGATCTATAGAGGTTAATCTATAGAGGTTAATCAAAGATCTGTGTTGATCTTTTAAACATCATTATTTTCTCCTAACAGTTGTAAATTTTGTGTGGCAGAATGATGAAGTTGGAAGTGCTGAACTATAAGGAAATCCTGGTGGGTAAGGAAACTACAGTTTATTCTCTGCATTAATGCCTATTCTCACTTTGGCACTTCTCACCAATTGCTATTTGTCTGAAGCTGTAGAGAGAGTTGCAGAAGAATTACTGGAACATTCGAGTTGTTTTGGAGATGGTGAGTGAATATAGAGCTGTGATTGGAGTTTAGGATTCACATAAGGAATGAATTGGAGATAAAGATATAGGGAAGTTGGGAAGATGTTCACATTTATGTCTAGTAAGATAGGACTCTGTCAGGAATGGAGTCTTGATGGACTTTGAGCAAAGAAAAATGTTGGTAAAAATGGCTTTGTCACTGGTGTCCAAGAAAAGTGTAATGAAAAGGAGAAGATTTAGAGGCTGTTGCAGTAATCTAGGATGGGGTGAGGAGGGTCTCAGAGAGGAGTTGTAATGTAATGAAAGTGACCTAGTTGAAAAGAAGAATGTTAAAATTTGGTGATTTCTTGGATGAGAGTGAAGAGGGATGAATACTCAAGAAATATAAAGGTTTCAAGCCTGGGTTATTATAAAGAAATAAGTGTTACAAAATTAATTAAGGGAATCAAAGAGAAGTGCTATTTATTTCCTGCCATTTAAGTACTTAGACAAAATCATGTTTTATGTCTTGAATTCTACACTTCCTGTCCAATGACACTAAGAGGATCCACTAATTACATAAGGAAGCAGAGGTAGAGAAGATGGTGTTTGAGGTATGTGCCGGTCAGATGAAGGACCATCTGGTTGCAGTATCTGCCACCTTGTCACCAAAGCATTCCAGTCAATCTGGCTAGCTAGATTCAGCTCATCTTCCACCCTGGATCATAATGGATATCAGAATGGAACCAATTCAGGATGTTGATTCATGAGAACCCTAGACCTTAACGTCAAATTTTCAAGAGAAGTTTTAGAAATGTATAAATATTTTTATCAGTAAAAGTTTCTTCAAAATTATGTAAAAATTATCTTTTAGGCCTTTTAAGGTTTTTGTCTTTGTTGCTATTGGTAGATGTGCATTTAAAAAACTCCCCATTTTCCACTGTTTTTGTTTTCTTTCTAAATAATTTTCACTATGCCCTGTCTAATTAATGAATTTCATGGTAGTTTAATATGGTTGCCGTGGGATAAAATAGGCAGATATAAGCTGTATGCCATGGAGAATGCTTTGTTCATAGTAAACCCTAAGTAACTAATCAGTATTAGGATTAACAAACTTATCTACATTTTACTGATTATGTCATGAGTTAGGATAGTGTGTCTCAAACTTTAGTGTGTACTAAAATCATCTTTAGGGTTTACTAAAATGCACATTGCTGGGCTTTACCCCAGGGTGTTTCAGTTGGTCTTGGTTTGGTCCTGAGAATGTATATTTCTAATAAGTTTCCAGATGATGTTGATGCTCCTGGTTGGGGACCAAACCTTGAGAAGCAGTGGTTTGGGAGAGACAGAGGAGATGTTATTTGTGTTTGAAATGAGGCAGTTACTCTGCACTTAGGGATTCTGTTCCCTCTGGCTGTACATCCTGAACCTGAATCGGCTATGCTCTTTGTTTTCTGAAGCAGCAGAAATCAGTCAGCAGGTGACAAATTTCATTACTCTATTTTCTTTGAATTTTCCCAGGGAGTGCTAAGTATACCACTGTTAGTGCTGGCACTTTTCTGTTATTTTAAGGATTTGTTGGTTTTTCCAAGGTGGTTTTTCTTCAGTTCAAAAGATGTGAAGAGGAACATTAAGATGATGTTTGGGTCTGTCTTGGGAGTTGATATGCTGCAGAATTTGTTTTCCATTTAATATTAATTTTTATCTATGATGTTCTTTCTTACATCCTTTTCAATTCTTATTTAATTAGAGTTACAAATGGCATTGCTTATAAACATGCTTGTTGTAAGCAAAGCAATGTGGCTTTCGGCATCTCTGTAATGAAAGTTTAAACTACTTGGAACTCTAGCTTACATTCCTTTAAGTCTTTATGATCTAAATATTCTTTTCCATGATGCCAAAAAGGTTCTGTGTGATCATCTAAAGTTTGAAATTCTTTTTCAAATCAAAGGCACTGCCAAACTCAGAAGCAACTGTGTGAAGAAAATGTGTGGAAACACCACTCATTACAGGTTGGTTTATAAAAAGAGTTGCAGATTGATAGGTCTTTGAAAAATGTTTGGTGACACAAAACTCTTTCAATCAGTTCCAAATCTGGCAACTCTCTTGTTGCATTAGATTTTCTTTCCCTCACTTTTCTTCTCTTTCTAACAGAGACAGACACATCCCTTTTCCTGCACCCCATTTTAGATGACTGATGGAAAAGTAAACACCAAATATGAGCATGTGGGGATGGTTTATTTCTTTTTGCCTTGACTAGAAGGCAGTGTTGAAAAGGAGACACTGCTGTCATTTCACAATGTAGGAAATTTAGAAAAGGTGTTAGAGCTGTTTTAAATAATTTCTATTTTTGGATTATGCCATTCATGAGGGTATGTAGTTTTTCCTTTATAGAAGGAATTTGTTTAAAGTATATCTGAGATCTCTTGGTGACAAATAAACAATGTGTTCAAAAGAAAGCTCTGTAATTTTTTCATTAGATGATTCATGCTTAAAAATGTCAAATGATCAGAAATGAAAGACCAATGATCGGGTCATTAGAAACATATGGTTATGGGGATTATTATGCATGCCAATTTTAAATATGAAATCTCAGTCCCTTCTTTTGTCCTTATAAAGATGGCAGTCTTTTGTGCCTAGTTATTTTCTTTTTATATCCTAAACTCAGTACCCTTATGGTTCCTTTTAGTGTGAGGCAGAATAGCACAGTGGACTATGGGGTGAGTTTGCCTGGGTTCAAATTCTGACTCTACTATCTATTCATTGAGTGATGTTGAAAAAACTACTTAGCCTTTCTGTATCTCCATTTCCCAATTTGAAAAATGAAAGTAATGAGTATATTTACCTTGAAAGATTATAGTGAAAATTAAATGAGTGAATACATATAATGCCCTTAGAACAGATCCTGGTACATAATAGGTGCTCAATCAATGTTGGCTTTTATTATTTTTTTGACTGCCTTTCCAATTTTGATTTTTATTGCTTCCCTGGGTGGGGATTATGAGAGCCTTAATGTAAATTGCTACTTAGGATATTGCTTCAAAATGATTCAGACTTGAAATGGCTTAAACATTATAAATTTAGATTGTCATCTTTATAAAAGTTGAATATATGATATTTTGGTCAATAGTTTAGAGACAGTTGTGTGTGTGTGTGTGTGTGTGTGTGTGTATAAAATCATATTTTATTGTGGTAATTTCTCCATACATTAAGAATAGAAAATTCTGTTTTAGGCCAATAGATTTTGGATTCTTTTCTTTAGTGAGAAAGACTCCATGATATACACTTTGTTTCATATTCTCTGAAGCACTGAAAAAGTTATACTAAAGAGAATAATCTTGCTATATTGAAACCCTTAAAATCATTCAAGTAAAATATAACTTTATGAAAATAAATTCTTCCAAGATGAATCTGAGATGCATGCAGAAGGTACTATTTTAGAGATATTAATATATCGTGTCCAGATTCCTGGTAATCCCAGATTTCTATGTACTCCTTGAGGCTCCAAGTCATTAAGTCAAGGGCATTCATCACTTCTTTGGGAAGAAAGACTCAGCTGAGAACAAACAGTCATCACTTGGCTTTGACTTTTCGAGTAAAATTTTAAGCATCTATAGCAAAAGATAGTCTTGAAGCAACAACCACCATTTGCTTGCAAAAGCCATGCTTTTCCAAGATAGGAACAAAAAGGGGGGAGGTGCATGTCATTATTTTCTTATAACTAGGACTGAGAGTAGGAATTATGCAGAACAGAACACTTTCTCCACTGACCCCATGTTGATAGGACTCATGGAGCCAAGAGCCAGGTACTGGAGGATTCAGAGTACAGAGATCTTGACCACAGGCATAATGGTAAGTTCTGTGATCATCATCATCAGTGAGTACCAGCATGACACCATAAAAAATCAGGCTAAGAAAATCACTGTTACCAGCAGAGGGTTCACTGGACTGGATAGATTGCAGGACAGCTCAGCAGAAGCTAGCAAGATCCCAGAGATTAGAAGAGCTGGATACCCTACTTTACTCAGACAGCATCATCTTAGGAAGAATGAGGAAGAAGGAGAAAGTTTTCTTTGTCATTGTTAAATTAAAGGATTTTATGTTTGTTTTTCCATCAGTAAGAAGGAGGCCTGTAAGGAAAACTCTTATCAGTGAAAAAAGTAAATGAATTGTAGAATATAAATTTTACCCCTACTACAGGAAGTATTAGTTAAGATGCTCACTTGATGTTCACAAGTACATGTAAAGTTGAATTTTCTGAGGGTTGAAATGTGGCAGCATAAATAGCATATTCAGCTCCAGTGTGGCCCACATGCCCGAGACCCAGTACCTGCAGGGTTATCCTAATTGTTCACCTGACTCCAGTTTCTCGCCTTTAAATTCTATCCTGCATTTTGCTGCCTATGTAACAATTTTCCCGTGGTCTGCCTCTTCTGTCAAGCACTCCCTAGCTTCCCATCTCAGTGATGTATTTGTTTATACCTGGAGGCACTGTGATTTGTTACTCTTAAGGGTTTTGCTTGTTTCTTGTTTTATTGTTGTCTTTTGTTCCTTTTGAGCACTTCTAATTATAACTTATAGCAAGTTGGGAAGAGTTTGTTCTATCATTTTTATCTATAGATAATTACTCTGTAGAATCAATTTTATTTTTATGCCTTGACTGTTATTCTAATCACAATATATACTTTCTGGCCATGATGATACTATTATGTTAATAAAGAAATGGACCAATGGCAGACAGTGTATATAATCCTTCAAATAGCTTTGCTAAGCAATTGAATTAAATGACCGTGATAAAACTTGAGAAAAACATACTTGCAATTTTTTTTAGTGGCATATTGACATTTGTATGTCAGTTTGTCTGTTTCATGGGATTTGTAAGCTGAAATACCTTGATGCTGACTTAATACAAACAAGATAAAATATTCGTAATAGTGTGTGCTAACTATATGTGCAATTCATTTTATGCTTTTCATTTTCTTTATAAAACACTTCTCAGGACCACAAGCACTTATTGTTCAGAAGTTAAAACACACAAAGTGATATAGTGAACAGTGGATCTACCATCCCTAAGCGTTCAAATTTCAGGTTCCGCTAGCTTCAAGTGAATTCCTACTGTATCAGACAACCACGCCAAATGTGCTTGTGCATATCATATGTCCATTTAATCACTCATCAGGTTTTTCTTTTTCCTCTCTGTACTCTGGGTTAGGCATATGCTAAGTGTACATGAGCTGGAAAATGTTGAAAGCATAATTTATGGACTCAAGGAATGTAGAATGTGGTCAAGGAGCTGGACTAATGAACAGGATAAAGGTATGTACAGGTTGATCTTGGAGCCTAGAGGTTGGGATGATTCAGCTTGGAGGTGATCAGTGGAAGTGTTCCTTGGGTCTTGATCAGTTAATAGCTGTTATCCAAGTAGACAGAGAAAGGAAGCACTGCATACAAGGAGAAAAAGTGAAGCTGAAAACTTTAAGCTTGAGAGAACTTCAAGAAGTTTGGTGTGACCAGAGCAAAAGATGCATGTTCAGAGAGTAGCATGATATAAAAGTTGAAGTGTTCAGTTAAAGTCAGATCATGAACTACCCAATTTCAACCTCAAAAGAGCTCTATAATGCAGGTGGTGTTATGCCTATTGTACAAATGAGGAAACAGACCCAGAGAGCTCAAACAGCTTGCCCATGGCCACACAGAAGTAGCAGAGTGGATCTTATGGCCTGACCTTTAGTCCTCTGCTCACTATCATAAACAGAGGAGTTATTGAATTTTTTGTCTTTTAATATCTCTTTTTGCTTTATACAATGAATGAGGAAAGGTGAGAAAGTATTGAATTAGATTTGCTTAATAGTGAAGAACTAGTCTATCTGGATAACTAAACTACTATGAAATTATCAATAAAAAACAATAATAGCTCTTGCTCTTATAGCAGAAAAGGGGTTCTTATCCACCTGCATGACCATGTGCTTATGGTTTGAATTGAGCGTGCTCCTATCACATGTATGGGCAGCCTTTAAGTCAGTCTTTCTGAATACCCACCTGTCCAGATGCCCAGGAGATGAGATCAAATTCCTAAGGGAATAGGCCTAAGAGAAGTGTGGCATTGTACAGATTTTTAGATCACATTATCAAAATCACAATTTCTTCTTCTAGAAGAAGGATCTAATACTACTAAATGATTTGATGTCTTAGAATGACTTGCAACAGCAGAAACATTAAAAGAATTTAGTGTAGAACCCTTAAAGCAAAAGAAACTTTAATCATGTCTTATGCTCGCTGCATGACCTTCAGGGGCCAAATCCACTCTTTGGAGAAAAGATTTATTTACCTAGAACCAATATTCCCTAGGGAAGATCCAGTGTTAGACGTTAGCTAAATGTATTAGTGTATGTGAGTTTTTGGGAATGGAGCAAAACTACAGAACCCTACATTCCTAAAAAGACCACCCAAATTATGAAAGATTAAGAAGTATTTCAAATGTGGCACCCTGAACAATGTGTGTGCACGCACGTGTATGTGTGCAAGAGCATGTCTGTGTGTGTAATTAGCTTCAGATTACTTTTAGTCTGTAGTGTTAGATTCTCCAAAGGTGATCCTAAATAAGCAAGTAGGAAATTTTAGAAAAAAATTCAGGTTAACATTTGGCAAAAGATTTTTTTTTAATATTAAGAACGAATTCTCATAAGTAACATACTTATTCCATTATGTCATCTAAACAGTAGTGTCAACAATATGTTCACAACAATGAAGCTTTAGGCCTACAAACTAATGTCTCATTTGTGAATTATAAATTATTATATTTCAATTATATTAACTCAGTACCACATGATTAGTCTTTTAGCTCATGTGAATAAATAGACCCACACTTTTTAAGTTCAATTGAATTGCTTAACAAGTTCTGCTTTTTAAACTTGTGACAAGCTACTAAATATCTCTACCTCCAACATAATTTCAGGTGATGTAAGATAGAGCATGAGTTGCTACAGTAACTGTATAAGCTAAAGTGACATATTATATAATAGCCATGAAACGCAAGGAACATTATTATGACGTTTGTATTAAGTAAACAAAGATCCAGAATGTATAAAGGTGATAAGCCATAAGTGAAATTTAATTTTCTGTTTATCATTAAAATTAAAATCTGCGAATCATATATCATTTATAAAATTTTCACATGTCATTTATTTTATATCCATTTCTTTTAAGGGTAGCTCTGAAATTTCTTTCATTTTGCTCAAATGATTGATCTGGAAATTTAAATTTGTTTGATAATCTTGTATCTAAATAATGCATATTTTAGAATATTAATTAAATGTTATTATTTACATTTTTGGATTACTGACAAAATACGTACATCAAAAAGCCATAATCTTGTTTGATGTTTTTGTCTCCTCTGAGAAGAAAGTTTTGTGGATTTTGATGCTTTTGGAGAATACTTTTTTTATATTCTTTCCTCTCTTTGTAAATGTATTTTGAAATGTAGCTGGAGAACAATTTCTAATTTTGACGTCAAAGAAAATATCTGTAATTCTATATTCAACCTCTTTAGAAAGAATTCTTATACATGACCATATGATGAAATTTTTAAACAAAATGTTCCCCAAAATGTCAATTCCAATTTAAAAAAATACCAAATTTTTAATTTACTAGCCACATTTGTTTGATTTAAGAATAATTTTCTGCAGCATCAGTGTTTTAATAACCTTTGGAAACATTTCATTCACACATAATAATGCAGCATAATATAAGTTTGGCATGTTTTTATGTAGCCCTTTGCACATTATTATTTCTTATTTGTTGAAATAAATTTCTTATTTGTTGAAATAATTGCCTATTTTGAAAAATGTTTTTAAACAATTGTTTTTAAGCAATTGTTTTTTCTGAGATGCATACAAGAATTGGTCGTATTAGAAACAGTTTGAAGTTCCTTAATATTTTCTCTGTAAACTTTATCACTGCTAAATCCAAAATGCATACATGACAGTGTATATACAGAAAATTTGCAGCTTAATGTTAGTATGTGTTAATGGCACCATCTTAGGCTTGACTTAAATTTTTAGGAAAATAACTGAATTGTTGTAATTAAGAAAATCCCTATATGAGATGATCCCATTATTGTCTTAAGACTGGTAAAACTCAAGGATCTCTCTTTAAAATAATTTCTAAGGCTAGGAATACAACTCAGTGATGGAGTGCTTGCCTAACTTGTAAGCTCTGGATTTGGTACACTACAAAAATTAAATTAAATTTAAATTTAAAAACACAGTTTCTGATATCTCTGTTGTATATCTTGTGCAAATAAATTCAGTTTTTGTGGGATACTCTTGGTTGCCACATCTGATATTATTTAATAAACTAAAGAGCATAAGTCTCATTACTAATGCCTGATAAGAATTTGCTCTTCATAGTGCCAATTATTTTCTATTCAATTTAGGAACATTTATGAGTAGCAAAATATTAATTACATTAAAATATTCTTTATCTTTCATTCTGATTTCCAATAGTTCTCCAAAATACCTTTGGTCACAGTTGAAAATTATTTATGCCACATTAAACTAAATATGTTTTCAAGAAATAAGATGTTTTCAACCATAAGTTTTGCCTATTCTGTTTTTCTTCATTTTATAATTTATTGGTGGCAGTTGATCACAAAAGTATTTACTCTAAACTTTCAATACTTTCAAATATATTTATTGGTATGTTTTCTGAATATTTTCAATGCTTTGCAAGTAACTCTTATCTTTATTATTCTTATTACTTGTTCTAATTAGTTTTACATGTCATCAGAATGCATTTTGACTCATTGTACACAAATGGAACACAACTTTCCATTTTTCTGGTTGCACATGATGTAGAGTCATACCACTCGTGCAGTCATACATGTACATAGGGTAATGGTGTCCATCACATTCCACCATCCTTCCTACCCCTATACCTCCTCCCTTCCCCTCACTCCACTCTGCCCAATACAAAGTTCCTCCATTCTTCCCTCCTCCAACCCCCATTATGGATCAGCATCCACATATCAGAAAAAACATTTGGCCTTTGGGTTTTTGGGATTGGCTTATTTTGCTTAGTATCATATTCTCCAACTTCATCCATTTACCTGCAAATGCCATAATTTTATTCTTCTTTAAGGTTGAGTAATATTCAATTGTGTTTGTATGCCACTGTTTCTTTATCCATTCATCTATTGAAGGGCATCCAGGTTGGTTCCACAGTATAGCTATTGTGAATTGAGTTG
>PVHX01026838.1:0-20190 GCA_004024805.1 Geosciurus inauris
GATGTTTAATATGAAGAATGTAATCTGCTTATAATTTTGTGCAAAGTTAGAAAAATTATGATTGTAATAATTTTTTTTCTATTTGCCTCAACAAATGTTTTCAGTGAATAGTGTGTACAGCTTCTGAAAATTTGTTTTTTTTCTGTTATGTTTGATAACATGTATTTAAATGCAACTTTTGAGAAAAATAAATAAAAATAAAAAAAAATGTTTCTACAAAAAGAATCTCAGGTCTAGATGTTCAGTGGACAATTCTACCAAACTTTGCAAGAACTAATACCAATTCTTCACAAACACTTATAGAAATATTTAGTATTTTCTAAATATAGAATAGAGTGAATACTTCTAAAATATCCTAAAATTCTCATATTTACCTACTTCTAAGACCTAACACAAAAATATCACAGGACAACTACAACTGATATAACATAATTACGGATGCAAAATCTCAATAAAATATTAGCAGATGAAATCCAGCGCCATATAAAAAGGATTATATACAACAAATAAGTAGGATTTGGAGATCAGAAAAAAGGGCAAGTCAACAGAACTCACAATATCCTAGCAGTTCCTGGAGATTGGATTAAAACAACAGTTCTGTGGGGAGGTGGGAAGACTGTGGGGAGATGGTGGCAGGCAACACAGAGAGCTAGCAATTAGGTGGAAGCCAAAAGCATCAACTTCTAGAATACAAAGGGAAATAGTATATGGGACAGGTGGCAGCAGCTCCGGGTATGCACTGATTCCATGGGGAAGAGGAAGCTCCTCCCCAATGACCAAAGTTTCTCCCACCTAGTTTAAGGTAAAGAGGTGCTGCTGTCCAACATAACCACCATCTGAGCAGAAAATAAGCTCAGATATGGCTATTGAGCTAGCTCAGCAGAAAGACCAGGTACTCTCCAGCAGAGAGTAAAAGTGGGGAAACAGCAACAGGTTAAAGATACTCTGTTAGTACTTCCTGAGAGGGAGACTAGGCATCCCTGCCATTTACCCTTACTTTTTACTTTTTTTTTTTTTTTTGCTCCTTTTTGTCTTGTTTCTGGTATACTTTGTTTTCAAATATCAGCAACAAACAGCCACTCAGGCCTTACTTTCCACTGTATTGGTGGGTGCACATTTTATGCATCAATCAGGATACAGGAGTGAGACTGCAACAGAGGAGAAGCTTTATGGGGCAAGCTGCAGCAGTCTGTTGTTTTGCAGAGTGCAGGGTGGATGGCACTTTCATTTGAAATTGGCAGCCTGACCTTGGCTGGCAGGGGATGGAAATAGGACAGATCAGGGTCAGGTGGGAAACGTTGGACCTATGATAACATCCTGTGGCATGCTATCAAACCTACAGAAGTGTCTGGAGGATAGGGGAAATCATTGTCCACACCTCCCTCCAGCACATGGACTCCGGCTTTCAGAAGGAGGGGTGTGACAACCCACATCCTGTTCAGTGAGAGGCTGAACAACAACTCTACTAGACTCACATTCCTACCCACAGTCACAACCAAGCCATTTTTAAAGTGAAACTGCTCTGAATCAGACAGTACTCCCACAGCACATGCTGCCAGGTTGAGGGGACAGAGCTCAGCACATAGACTCCTCCAACAAACTTAGACAGTTTGGGACAGAGTTGAGAACACACAAACAGCATGATATTTGTGCCACACCAAAATCCTTCACAGTTGGGAAATTCTAAAATCAAGACCCCAGGAAGAAATGTCTGAAAATTTAAAACTTCAACAGGAAGAAAACTGAAGCTCTATGTTATTGCATTCAATGACTGGAATAAACTCCCAGTGTCTTGCATTTTGTATTTTTAGAGTCCTATCTAATTTTATGTATTTTATAAATGAAATGGATCCTGTGACAATTCTGCTTCTCTTTCATCTCCACTCTCCTCCCCTCCTCTTCACTGTTTTTCTCTCCCATGCTTTTACTTTATTTTTCTTTTTATTTTCTTCAAGCTTTCTTCTTTCTTATAATACAATTAATGATACTATCACTAATGCTTAATCTTTTCAGCCTACTCTGTTATTCTTCACTCACTTTTTTCTTCAGTTAATAGAGTTGCAGAGCTCCTTAGTAGTAAATGCTATAGCATATGTTGATATACAATTTGCTGTTAAGTTATTACTGATACTGACAGTTACTTGCTCAAAGTGGCACTTGTTCTTAAACTAAAGACCATGAATACACTGATTGCATGTGTTGAAGTTAAGATATACCTTCATACTAGGGCATAATAGAATGAAATAAATACTCATTAAACTCCCTCACACACATGAGCAAAAGGAATCCATCTCAATAGATACACAAATATAGAACCTCAGCAAACATGAGGGGACAGGATGACAGTATCTCTCCAAAAGCTTATTATCCTCCAATAACTAAATTCACAGATACTGCAGTTGGTGGAATCCTGAATGAATAATTTAAAAAGTTGATTGGTAACATTATTAACAAATGAAATCATGATTTAAGAAATGAACTAAGGGTGAGAACATAGGATGTGAAATAGATTCAGAAAAAGTCAAACAAACTTTAGAAATTAAAGCCTCAATAAATCAAATAAAAATTCAGTTGAAATCTATTTTGCAAATAGATTGGATCACTTAGAAGATAGAATTTAATGCTTGAAAACAAGATATATAAACCTGAACTCTCAGTCAGCAATAAAGGAAAAACAGAAACCATGATCACAATACACAAGAGTTCTGGGACAATATTAAGGGGACATATAACATACCACAGTGAATTTTCACCTTTATTCATATCCATGATGCATTAATTAAAAAGAACTGTGAATAAATAGAAGAAAGACCAGTAGAATAGAGTACAGGGAACAGGAAGAGGGAGAAAAGAGGGACAGGAAAAGTACTGGAGTCTGGATTAGAGCAAATGATATTCCATGCTTGTATAATTATGTCAGAATGAACCTCAATATTATGTACTATAATATTATGTAACTATAATGCACAGATAAAAAATAAAGAACAATGAAGTAGCTAGGAATATAAGAAACTTACTTCAACATCATAAAGGCTATATATGAAAAGCCTAAAGTAAACAGCATAATGAACAAGAAAAAACTAAAAGCATTTCCTCTAAAATCAGGAACAAGAAAAAGATGTCCACTGTCACCACTCATAGTCAATATATCACTTAAATCTTAGAACAATGAGGAAAAGGAACAAAATAAAAGGAATAGGACAGAAGAAGTCAAATTATTATTCTTTACAGATGATGTGATCTTAAAATTCAAAGACCAAAATACAGAAGAATTGTAGAGTTGATAAGAAATAATCCCATGTACCTATGATACAAAGAATTTTGAGAAAGGTGCCATGATAGTGAAATACAGAAAAACTACTCTTTTCAATATATGTTACTTGTTCATCTAGATAGATACACACAAAAGAATAAAATGGACCCTGAATTCACACTTTCTAAAAAAGCTAACTAAAAATGAACCAAAGATGTAAACATAAAAGCTAAAATTAAACTCTTAAAAGAAAGTCAAGAAAGTAAACCTTCATAATCTCAGATATGCAATCTATTCTTAGATTATTAATGCTTATTATTAATAAGCCAAAGAAAGGCAATAAAAACACATAAATTGTATATTCTCAATATAAAAATATTGTTTTTACAAGTACACCATGAAAAAGGCAAATAAGACCTGTGGATTAGGAGAAATGGCAAATCACACATCTGATCAGGAAGCTGTATTCAGAATATGTGAAGAAATCTTACAATACACCTACAAACACAAAAACAACAGTGACTTGAAAAGACATTTATAGAGAGGAGATATAAAAATGGCCAAAATTGCTCAACATTATTAGCTTATAGAATTTAAAATCAAAACCAAAATGTAATGCCACTCTGCACCCAGGAGGATGGCTAGAAACAAAACAGTGAAAAAGAATAAGTGAAGAGGATGGGGAGAAACAGGAACCTTGTACATTCCAGGTGGAAACTTAAAATGGGTGTGGCTATTGTGGAAAACACACTGACAGTTAATTAGGTAAATAGTGAATTGCTGTACAAGGCAGCATTTCCTAGTGAATATATATCCAAAAGAACAAGAACAGGTGTTCAATACAACAATATCCATAATAGCCAAAAGTGAAAGAAATCCAAATGGCAATTAACTAGATTTAAAAAAATGTGTCTATACAATAGAATACTATTTGGACATAAAAAGAAATGAAGTGCTCATACATACTTCAGGATGGAAGAATTTGAAAATACAATGATAAATGAAAGAGGTCAGATATGTAAAGCCACATATTGTAGCATTCCATGAACAGAAAATGCACAGTATATAGAGTCAGTACACAGAATCTATGGAGTCAGAAAATGGATTCATGGTTGTTTAGGCTTGAAGGGAGCAGAGAGTTGATCATAAAATGGTAGCATTTTTCTGAGGTGACAAATGATCACTAGTGATGGCTCCATGTTTCTTTGTACTGAAAACCATTTAATTGTATAAATTATGTGGGGACATTAAAAGGTATATTAATTATGTATCAATAAAGCACTAATTTAAAAACATAGAAAGAATAACATAGTAGTCCACATACTTATTGAGAGGAGCAAAGGGTCAAAGAAATCAAATTTTAAGAGCTTCTTGACTTTTTCCACAAAGGGATCTTGTGGGTTGTTGAGGGAATCGACATTCACTCCAAATGATGTTGCAGTGATCACATCCATGCTGTAGGCTCCAAAGATGCTGAATAGCATAAAACATGGAAAATTAAAATCAACGCCTCTTCCCAATCCTTCCACTACACATGCAACAAGAAGTAGGAATAATGTCACATACCCAGGAAAGACACTGTTACAACTGTCTGCTGGATCATCAGATGAGCCTATGATCCCTTCACACTGACCATGAGGTCTTTATAAGTTGTAAGTGATGTGCTGCCTTTGTGCTAGGAGTGATGGGGACAGTGAGATGAGTGAACTCACCTCTGAATTTAAGAAGCTCATCCACACAGGGATAAGATCCATAATCAGAGAAACGACAGCAGCATGAGTAGAGTGTGGAGGGTGATAGTTGCACACAAACTGAACTTCAGCAGGACAAGGGTGGAATAACTGACTCTTCCTAGAAGACTTAAAGAAGGTGACCTTGACCTTAACAGTATTTTCTCTTCTAGTATATTCAAAGTCATTAAGAGCAGCCCAACTAATCTTGGCTGATATAGGAGAGAAGATTGTTTTTCCCCCAGCTGCCCTGTCTTCTCCTGGGAGCAGCCCCTTCTTGGATGAATAGTTGGAGTTGTAACTCCAAACTCTTGCTTTTGTCTGCTCATTGAATTTTCTCAACAGTTAGAATTTAGTTCTGTGGCATCTTGTGGGTTGTTGAGGGGCTCCTTATAGAGCTCAGAACCCCAGAGCTGCCCTGCTACTTACTCTTTCAAGTTGATAAACTTGCCCTTCTCTGATTCCTGTCTCATGTTTTTCACCAACACATCTCCATATTGGTTAAGGATGGGGAACATCTAAGCATAAAACATAAGATCATCCATATTTAAGTGAAGAGACTCAGTCCCCAAGTCTATGGCTTTCCCAGGATGAAGTATGAGACATTTATAATTAATCTTATTATATCTCTTCTAAAACATAAACACAAAAGAACATTTTTAGAAAGTGCAAATTCAGAGGACTATCCCTTGGAAATGGACTACTATTTACCTCAGTTTCTACCCATTCCCACATTCATCCTTTATGTTTCCAATAAAAAGCCCTCTTGTTTTATTACCTCCTTAAGTTTTCCACTGGTGAAAGTTGGAGACAGCAGTGTTCTAATTCTTTTCCACTCTTCATCCTTAGTCAAGGAGATGGCTTTTTTCATAAATCCTACTGGACCAAAATCCTAGAATCCAAAGGAAACGAGATTTTTGTTCTACATAAATGAGGAGGTCTCTATAGTTGCAAAAATTTGCTTTAAAAAGCATCATTTATTTAAAAAATGTTTAGTGACTGCCTACTAGGTAGCTGGCCCTATGTCAAACATTCAATAAATATTTATTCCAAGTGCCTAACCTCCTGTGTGGTTGAAAGAGACACTCAGGCACCTCACAGAATTTTTGGACTCCAGTCTTTGTTTAGAAGATTTTCACTTGGTTGGAGACTTTTTCCAGGGGAATAAACAGGAAGAATAGCCTAAGAAGACCTAGTACAACCTCCAGGGCTATGCATAGCAGAAGTGCATTGGTGACAGATACCAGGTGTTCTTGATCAACAACTTAAGACCAGTTCTGTCTTCATATGAATTTACAGCATACACATCTTGTTAAATGGGTGCCAAGATATGATAATTTTAAAAATAATATTTAAAACTTAAATGATTTGGAATATAAGTGTAATACTGAGAAAATAATACAAGTTATTAATTTGGAATATAAGTGTAATACTGAGAAAATAATACAAGTTGTTAATGGAAGTTCTTTCACCATTGTTCTACAAGGACAAAGGGGAAAAGGAATTTAATTTTTCACCTGGGGACTAGCCTACCAAAGTAAAACCCTTGAAACATAGTTCCATCATTTAAAATATATGTTTGTATTCAAATATATGCTTCCAGCACTCATTCATGATAAAAATTTAGGAGACCAGGAGGAGAGGTACGCTTCTTCAACTTGACAAAGGGATTCTATGAAAAAACAATTTTTAGCTGACAACACACTTACTGGTGGTGTACTGAATGCTTTCTCTCAAGAATCAGGAACAATTCAACAATGTCTGCTCAGTCACATACACAAAGACAAGTCAAAATGTTCATCTGAGTGTGGATTAGTGATTTCTATATGTTGGGAACTGGTACATAGAAGGCAAGTAAATAGAGGCTGGATTTGAGCCATGTGCAATATATGTACATATTGAACATAACAGAAAACCCCATTATCATTCACAATTATTGCATGTTAATTAAAGTTTTTGAAAAGTAAAGATAGATATGGTGTGGGAATTCACATACACACACTTATCAGCTTCAGTGAAAATTGGGGGTAAACTTTGGAAGATTAAAGTCTATATATCATTCATAGAAATGTTCACTCTCATGGCTCTTATTCAATCTCACACTGGAATTCAGAGCTAGTGCCATAGGAAAAGGAAACTAAATAAATATACATATGTGTATATATACATACACACACACACACACACACACACACACACACACACATATATATATATAAATGGCATATAGATAGGATTTTCCCGAGTTTTAGGTTCAATGTTTGTCCAATGTGGTCAACACCCAAGAAATCAGGCACATTTTTCTAAGGTAAATGAAGAATTTGTGAAAACACATTAAAAACACAATTTCACAGTCATTCTGAGGAAAAGGAAATACCCTAGGTATAATTCTCACAAAATATGTACAGGATTGTGTGTATTTTAAAAAGTTGTTGAAGAAAATCAAACAAAAGTTAAAGGAATGGAGAGACAGAGTATTTATTTATCAAAAGACTCCCTATACTTAAGATGTGAATTTTCTCCAACATTATCTGTAAGTTGAATTCAATTCCTACAAGATATAGGCAAGCCTTGTACAAATAGAAAAGCTTATTCTGAATTCTGAATTTGTATTAAAAGGCAAGAAATAATACTATGTAAACTGATTCTAAAAGTATGAATGAAATGAGAGGACTAATTTTACATGATATTCAGATTTGCTTTAAATATAAAAATATTTGAAACTGCACAAGGGATAGTTACAATGAACAAGGAGGACCATGATATGGAATGAGAAATAGACTCACACATGCAGGCCCAACTGATTTTGACAGTGGTGCTACATGATTCAGTGGAGAAACAACAGACTTTACAAAAGTGGTGTTGGAAGAACTGGACAGTCCACCAAGAAAAATGAGAAAGGAAGGAAGGAAGGGAAGGAGGAAGAAAGAACCTTGACTTAAACTTCATACTTCATACAAATTTTAACACAAAATAGATCATTGACATAAGTGCAAACCACATAATAATATAATAATTAGGAAGAAAAAACAACAATGTAGGAGGTTTAAGTGAAGAATTTTTAGACATGGAACAAAAAGCCCAACCCATAAAAGGAAAAGAGAGGTCGTAGCCTCCTCCAAATAACCACAAGTCTCCTCTGATAATGATTCCATTAAAAAGGATAAGCTAGTGATTGAAAAAAAAAAAAGAAGGATAAGCTACACATTGTGACTGAAAGATTAGCCAAAAAGTCTTCTGATGCAGAACAGGTCTGTATCTTCAATGTGGTGGTCAGTACACAAATGTAGGCATGTGATACATTTTTACAGAGCTACACACAAACACATGTGCACACAAAACACACACACACATACTGAGGCACATGAAATGAGAGAAATGAAAATAAAATGCCTTGGTTGTATCAATTTCCTGTTACTACAGGAAAAATAATTTAATAAATTTATAGTTGTGTAAGAAATTATCATTGAGTAAAGCAAAATAAATTATACACTCAACTGCCTGGTGATTTTTTGTCAATGCCCTCTGAATGTATAAATATCTTAGGCTAAAAATTGAGTTAATAAATAAGTAAATGTTACTTTAGACAAAGGGGAATGAAAGGAAGCAAGGGGCTATGGGAATAGGAAAGACAGTAGAATGAATCAGACTTTACTTTCCTATGTTTGTGTATGAATACACAACTAATGTAACTCCACATCATGTACAACCACAAGAATGGGAAGTTATACTTCATGTAAAATTTGTATGTATAATTTTACATGTATATGTCAAAATAAATTCTACTGTCATGTATAGCTTTAAAAACAAATACAAATAAAAAATAAATAAATAAATGTTAAACTGTTGAAAACACATGCTCACCCGCCGGTTGGTGAAGGCAGAATAACACTCTTTGACGAGCACTGTTTTGATCATGCTTGTTTCCATAATAGCCAAAACAGGCTGTCGACCATCATACAGGCTGTGTTGGGAAAGCAGAGCTGATTAAATATCACAGGCCAGATTCTGCTGCAGGAAAACAGACTTTGATCCTGCTGCTACCTACTCTACCTGACTTATCCTACAATATATAGCAACATGAAGTCCTGGTTCAATTTGGGGATTCTGACCACAGAAGCCACTGGAGTTTTCATAGCATAATGTACATAAACAATGCAAGAGAAACTTAAAGACAAAATACACTTTCTAAGAGATCATAATTAGAATTAGCATTGGGCCATTTGTTATATCTGTATGGTAAATATAATAGTATTGCTACACTAGCCTCTATAAGTTTTTACATGGCAAAATATTAGATTGTTCAAAAGGCCATTCGATCAGTGAAAAAATTGAAGGCAGATAATTGACTCAGTGCTCAGAATTACTATGTTTTGTAAATGGTAGCTAGAATGAGACCATTGGAGATCCAGTGGGGTATGTTGTGTCATTGGCTCACATGGTCTCTATGGGCCATGTCAACTTAGCAGAACACTGTGGCCAGCCCTGTTGTTTTCTGAGGATTCATGAGAGAAGATGACCAGTCAGTGCCTTCTCCCACCATTTTTAGTGTAGAGCAAAATGATTACACCTCTTCCATGGCTCTCACCAAACCCCCATCAGCTACAAAAGGGACTAGTTGCCACAATTAGCTGAGGCCACTCTCCAGTATAAACTCCATCAATCCAGCAGGGAACTCACTGGTGCAACTATATCCTATGTCTTCTCTTAACGTCCAATGGATGAAGGCAAGAAAGAAATCCTTGTGTCTACTTCAGTGAAAAGTCAAGTACTGAAAACTTAAAAATGGCATGTGAACAATAATGAAGACGACAAAAAAAAGGAAGTGAAGTAGAGGAAATGAGAACACTGAGCAGAAAAGGTTTCCCATCTGCTTCCCAGTACACCCCAGACTTGTTCAAAAATATATATTAAATCTGAACTTTAGATCTGGGGCTGTAGCTCAGTGCTAGAGCACTTGGCTAGCATGTGTGAAGCCCTGGATTTCATCCTCAGCACCACATAAAAATAAATTAATAAAAAAAATTATTGTGTCCCTCGACAACTACAAAGTCTTTTAAAAATAAATCTGAACTTGAAATAGGGAAATTTTGCCTTTAAATTAAAAGGAAATGGATGGAGGAAAGAGAGAATCCCATACAATTATAAGCCCACAATAAAAAAGTTCTCAAATAATACATTGAATTCAATTAAATGGGTCAAAAAGGAAGAAAATGGGGAAGTTAGGAGTAGCCAGACACTGGGCAGAAAGTGAGGCTAGGAATCTCTGGGTCATCAAAGCCAGGAGAAAAGCCAAAACATGCAACATTCTCAGCCTGAGTCCAACTGTGGACCCTGACTCCTTGTGACATGCAGGACCCTTGGCAGGACAAGCCCCCAAGGACTTTGAAGCACAGAGGGTGGCATCCCAAGAGCTCTGGGCTGAGGATGTCCTCATGCATTGGGGTGCTGCATCATAACAAGTATCCCCAAGAGAATTTTCCAAAATACTCACCCCCATATTTTTCCATATTTTTTATAACATTCTGCATCAAAATTAAAAACGCCCTAGAGAGAAACAAAATGAAATTTCATTATTGTTGTAAATTTGTACGGACATCACATTTAATTGGGTCACAAACGCAAATCCCATAAAATCAGGCTTGTTGTTCCTTAATCAGAGGCGTCTGCAGAGAAATGAGAAAATATGGGTGATATTTGAAATGGCAAGTGTAAAGTCATCAAATTTTCTCTAAGTATTGTACTCAATCAATCACACTCATCTATGAATACAACATGCTTCTCTTCCACAGTGTTTCTTCTTCTGCTTGAGTTGTCTCAGAAATACCGGGACCTTCTGAATTATTACCTCCCTGGGCACATGAGGAAACCCAGGCTGAGGGAAAATGAATGTTTACTAGGGCCATTCATCATCTTTTATCTCCTCATCCAGTATCATTTTAATTTATCTCATGTTTTATCTAGAATACTGGTAGAATTAGGAAGTTAAAGACACCAGCAACCCCTTTTATCCTAAGTGATTTACGTTGTCTCTATCAGGTTGTTGAAGAAGAAAGTGAGACAGTGAGCAAATAAGAAGTGGACTTGCCTTCCCATGTTGTAGCTCAACCTGGAAAAGGGGGAGATGCTACCTCTCTGCACATAGGAAACAGATAGTTGGACACTAACTGAGTTTTCAAAATTGAAACTAAAAACTTAATCTTCCTGGTGCTAAGTTTCATTTATAGTACTATGCAAATAAAGCATCCAGATGTATGAGTGTATCTTCCTAGAATCTGCACTGGAGAAAAAGAAAATCCTGTTAGGATGCTCAGAATCTGACTATAAACTCCACAATTTGCAGTGTTGATGTGCCAGAGTTCTGAGCTCATCAACAGAAGTAAACCTGAGGCTACAAGGAGTTGTAAACAGGCCCCAGCTGGCTGTGCTCTGCCTGAGGCCTTCACACAGTTTCTGAAGCCTGTAATCTTCAAACTTCCTCTCAAGGAGCTGAATTTCTACTGCTGTAACTAAGCAGGTGTTTACAACCATAAGACGCAAAACAGGGAGCTCAAATGTCACTCACCTGGCGATAATTAAGAATAGTTCCAAAAAAGGGCAGAGGTCTTGGCCCTGGAATTCCCAGCTTCTTAAAATGTCCATGTGAATAGGTCCCATATCTATAAAGTGAAAGAGAAATCTAGGTCAAGGGTTGTAACTGTGTGTGCATAGTGGCTCATGAGTCACTGACCCAAGAACTGGAACAGTGAAGCCAGGGGTGAAACATATAGGCCATAAATAACAAGAAACACCCTAATGGCCTTGAATACATCTCTCATCATATCCTCTATCACATTCCCTGAGAGACCTCAAAGGTCATAAAGATTAGCTCAAAGCAGCTAATTTCCATCATTTGGCTCCCAATGATACAGGGAATATCTGATATAATTCCCCAAACATGAGTTTGAAAACTCCTAAGGGATCCAGCCTAGATTTCTTTCAGGTCATTTCACTCACTGGTGTCAGTGTAGGAAGTTGACTCGATACCAAATGTTTACCTCTCCACTGACCTCCAGTGGGGACCGTCACCATGCTGAGCCTCCTGAGGAAAGTGTTCTCCCACTTCCTCCTACCTCCTATCTGGATGCCTTTTATTTCATCACTGACCCACATTCTCCCTCACTGTTCTGCACCTAAGAGATTAAGAAGACTGGCATATGGAAAATGGTTGGGTAAAAATAACCTACTAGACAGGTATATTTAAAAACATGTGCAATCTATGTCATGGATGTATGCATTAGACTAATATTCCTGACATTGTTCAAAAGAGGTGAGGTCATTTTAAACAGTTTGTTTCTCACAAATAGAGAATCCAACAGTCCTATTTCTGCCTCCAGAAGAAACGTGCTGGACTTACCTCAAAGAAATTGTAGTATTGAGTGGAATGAAATTTAAAAATATTCTAATTAATTTTAAAATGCCACAGGTGGGAAAATAGATGCAACAAAAGTCTGAATACTACTCTTTACTTCAAATATTACAACCCAGTTTATGTTTTTTGTTTTCACATCATTATGAATGCCTACTCTTATAAAAGAGGAAGTGAGAGAGAAGTCAAAGGTCTTGTGGGGGCAGTGTCTCCTAACCTAACACAGGAATAACTGCTCTCTTTACCTCCTCCATGAAACCAGGAATCCCACTATTTAAGAGAGGTCTTCTATTAGATGGTTTTATTCATACTCCTGTACTAGAATTCTCATGGGAAAATATTCAAAATACAAATTGGCTTGGAAACTTCTCTTTTTTGAAGCTGCCATTAGATTTCAAATCCAGGGAGAAACAAATCTCTACACTGATGCTACCTTAAGGAATAAAAGTTCAAATTTTCTCCCAGGTCTTTGCTCGAAAGTTTCATCATTCAGAAGTAAATAAATCTGCAAATTTCAAGGTGGAGGAATTGAGTTTTAGGAGGGAGGAGTTTCAAGAAAGGGGAACTGAACAGAGAGAAGAGCTAAGTCTGAGCCTGTGATAGCACCTGTTGCACTTTACAAATGGCATTCGGAGGAGTAGTGAGCAGGAACCACCTGATCCACAGGAGACACCTTCTACATGTCTTGCAGTGTACATAGAACACAGAAAATAAACCTAATGACAGAGAAAGTTGTGAAGACCCCTTTTTACTCCCAGAATTCTGAGGGCCGACAAAGGGCACATCCCATTGCAGAAGGTGTCCAGTTGTTTGTAATTTGCCTCTACTGAACTCTGGTGAATTAATCTAGGTTCAAACTGAGACTCAATCAGAAGTTAATCACCCAAATCAAATGATATCAGTAAAACCTCCTAGTCACAGATCTGGGAGGTTTGAAGAGGAGAGGAACCTGGACAGTTACTCACAGATAGAGGAGCACCACGCTGATACCCAGGAGAACCCAGGTTTCCATTGTAAAGTTTGAGATCAGGTCCATCATTGCTTTACTTCTGCAATTTTCTTTTCTGAGTTTTAATTCCAGCTGTGGGAGCTCCCCTTTGAAGAGTAGGAGGTGCCAAGCTTGCCTTTTGTGAGCAGCTATGATTCAATGAAGTCAATCTGGCATGTTTATATACTGAGAAAGAAGGTAGGGCTGGATATACAGCCAGTAGAAAAATCCCCTGTGCTCCACCCACTATTGCAGAATCCAAGTGCCCTCTCCACCTTGGCAGTTGGCAATGAGTCATGGACATGACTATTTTGATCTTCAAGTTCAGGTTTTATGAAAAAATCAATAAAAACTATGTTATCATCACCCAAAGGTTATTGCTTCTCATTAGAAATTCAAGAGAAACATAGGAATTAAATGTATCTTACAAGTTTCTGTGTCCTTGGGTCTTCTCATTTCAAAATCCTTGAAATCCACCCAAACAAGTTATATCTACAGATAACTATGCACACACTTGCCTCTACCTACAATATCCTCATGCCCCATAGAAGACTCTTACTCACCCTTCAAAATGAAGCTCAGTCAAAACTTCATCTGGTAAAGGCTATCATCACCAGCCTGTTCACACAGAACCACTTCCTCCCCTGGATAACTTCTCTTATCCCTGAACCCATTTCTATTGTTGTTGTTTTCTTTATTTCCAACATTGTTGGTTTCCACCTTTGTTTACCTTTCCAGATTGTGAACTTCTCCAGAGCATGGTGTCTGTATTATTCACAGTTATACCCTTAGTCCCTAGCAGAGTAATTGACAAAGAGCTGGAATCTAGGAAGTTTGGTCATTGAGTCAGGTGAGATTGCTGGGCCTCTGCAAGTCTGTTCCTTGTCTTTGGTCACTACTTCATCTTCCTGGTTTATTAGTACAGGAAGAGGGTTTGGCTTGGTTGTGCCTCAGCCACCTTCTTAGCACATTCAGCCTGCTGTGCCAGTACCCTGATGGCAAGAAGTTCCCTAAAGAACTCAGATGATTAATGCCAAGTTATTATTCTGGTTGCAGATAGAGACAAACAAGGACAAAGCATAAATAAGGACAGTTCAGTCACATTAAATTAATCATACAGGAATGAGAAATGTATAGTTCTTATCAATATGAATGGCTTATCTTATTTCTTGTTCTCATTTACAACAGGTAAAAGTTCAATCTCAGATACTTTTAGGGAAGAATCAGGCTGATATAAGTGTATGAAGACAGTTGATTCACCAACTCAGTTATATAAGGTTCACAATTATTATGGTATTTCTATGTTTTCATAATGTTAGGGCAGGTAGTTCCTCCCATGGGAAGCCTGCCTTGATTTCTACTGTCTGAGTGAATTGCTCTTAGTGTGGAAAGAAAATAGTACTCTGGAATGAATTGTGTATTAGGTTAAAATTCCACAATTCATACTTGTGATTATGGAAAAAATGTAAGCAACATAGCTTAGCTAAGTGCTCATTCTTCTCAGTTGGGTATTTTTGATCTTGCTAGTTTGGAGACCAGCTGGTATCTAAGATTTGTTGGCTGGATGAGCGGGTAACCAACTTTTGTGTGCCTCGTGCTTGGAAGTGGCCAGCAGCACGAAACACTGAGAGAAAATACATTTTCCTCTTTTTAAATTGCTTATCTCAGGTTTAACTAACACAGGTCCCCCAACCTGAATCTGGCTTCCCACACATACAACATCAACAACATGTAGATTATGACAGGTGGAAATTCTGGGCAACATGTAGGACATAAAAATAAGACAAACAAAAAAGCAATAGCTGTTTCCTTCAGGGAAAGGATCAATAATTCATAGGTAACTCAAACCCAAACTTGTGTAAAACCCAAATACATGCTCTTCTTTTGTTAATATGATTTGCAATGAAATGATATGGATGAATTTTACCTTCTTTTTACTGTGTATTACAGGTAGAAATCCACAAAACTTAATGTAAGTGTCCATGAAGTACTGAATGGATGAAAGGAAAGGTGGAATGTATACAAGGGAAAATACTACTCAGCCATATAAATAATGAACTCCTGTCATTTAGGACAGCATGGATGTGACTGCCTGACATCTTTTCATTACAAAATATATTGCCTCAAATTCTTCATTTCAATAATTAAAAACAGATTTATAGAGAAATTGGTACTGAGGAGTATGGTCATTACTGTAATTAAACGGAAAAAGTGGAAGCAGTTCTGGAACTGCAAAATGCCCAGAGTTCTGGAGAGTTGGGAAACAGCCAGATCAGAACATACATAGGATATTGAGAAGAAAAAAGGACAACAGCAACAATATTGAGGGGAAATCATTTCAGGAATCCAGACACCGTGGCCCCAATTCTATCACTCACACACCTGACATTGGTATACATCTTTATTCTTCTAAGTCTGAAACCTTCAACTACATGTCCTCAGTCAGAGAATACAAATAAGGTTGGTGGCAGAGACTGGCAGCCAGCTAGAACATGTTGCAATTCCAACTTAGTCAACAAGGATGACATGTATCCAATAGCTTCTTACAACACCATCTCATTAGCATAATTCTGGTTGAATGTTAAACAACAACCTCAGCTGAGCACAAGAACCTCAGAAAGTTCAGACTATAGCCAGTTCAGGTAGGGGAACAATAGGAATTTGTCTCACTCAGGAACATGCTGTAATAAACTGCTCTAGAGCCTGCCACTAAAAGTCAAGATTTTATTAACACTTTGTCACAGATAATATATATCAAAGTGAGTCCTAAAAGGCAGATCTTGACTACCACCAGTCATGACACGTATCTCATGTTTTCTGCATGTTTTTCTGCCTTCCAA
Source organism: Geosciurus inauris (assembly GCA_004024805.1). NCBI lineage: Eukaryota > Metazoa > Chordata > Mammalia > Rodentia > Sciuridae > Geosciurus > Geosciurus inauris. The sequence continues at coordinate 16,220 of PVHX01026838.1, forward strand.
ACATAACAATGGTTGACTATTAACCAACAACCTCAACTAACACATAAACCTTAGAACGTTCATGGCTTAATCAGCATAATCAGGCCCTTTGAGATTGTGAAATCAGCAGACTCTAGAAAAACACTATCAAGAACACTCCACTTGTCATAAAGAATAGATAAAATTCAAATATTATTTGCCATAGAAAAGACCTCATGGAACCCTGCTAAATTATAAATTGTTCACACCCATTAACTTTTCTGGGAAACTTAATGAATGAAACCTAATGGTGATGAATTATGTTACCAACAACAAAGACAGAACATTTCAGGTAGTTTACCAGTAAGGGAAAAGGGCTGCATAGCCTTCTGTGATTGCTATAATGAAATAGAGACTATTTTTTGGCTAAACATTAACATCAAATTACATGAAAATATCTTGAATATCAGTAAAAATAAATATATAAATAAAATTAGAAAGCTATAAAATAGTAATTGTGGTTGGTAGCTCTGCTTCATTTTTTTGACAAGCTATCAAGGCTAAAGTTTAAAAGTAAAGATAAGTCAGGTTAAATTATTAATAAGCCAGTCTCAAAATGTCAAAGTCCAAAGGTTTTCTCTGATAAGTGGGAGCTAATCCACAATGAGGCAGGTGGGTAGAGAGACACAAACTTCAAAAACGAGAGGGGGAAAAAAGAGAGGAGAGGTAGTTTTATCAAATCAGAGAAAATATCACTAGAGTAGATGAAAGGAATTGAGGAAGAAGAAGGAACAGAAAAAGAGAAGAAGAGTAAAATGAATGTCACTGAACTTGGAATGTGCATGCATGGGTGTGGCATGCTGGGTTCCAGCATCACAAGTACCCAGAGGATGTTAATTATTAAAACATAAACAGTAAATGGATTTGTTATTAGCTGATTTCAAAATTAATTCAGGCTGACCTCATTTTGCTCAGACATTACACCCTGTGCAGAATGGCTCCCCCTTTGTGCATGAGCCCACTCGCATAGAAGCTGACATCTCCATCCTCACCCACTTGCACCCTCACCTCAATGTCTTTAAATGTTGGAGCTAATGTAAACCTGCTTTTGGCTGGAACAGGTGTTAGTATCCAGTGGACTCTCTGGGTTGGTTCTCATAAATAAATCAATGAGCCTTTTTTGTATATGCTGGAGAGACTTAAGGTAGTTATTAGACACCTAGGGCAGCAAAAGGAGCGGTCCCGCATACATGATCTTGAAGGGCAAAATATTTCCCTTTTTAAGGGTGTGTCAGGCCCACAAACATGCAACAGGCAAAAGCATTGGGAAACCAGCCCCGGTCTCTAATGTAAATTTACTGAGGGTGCTCTTTAGTGTCTAGTACAGTGTGCTCTTTAGTGTCTAGTTCATGTGCTCAACCTACCCAGAACATTGAGGTTGGTAAGTGCAAGTTTTCAGTCTGTGTTTAAAGCTTTAGATAATCCTTGTGCTGTGGCTGCAGAGAATTCTGGTCTCTTATCTGATCATAGTGTGGCATGATTTCATTAAGAAGAAATTTTGTTACAGTCCACACAGTCTCATTTTTGGTGGGATAACTTCTGGCCAACCTGAGAAAGTATCCACAAAAATGAGGAGATATTTATAATCATTGGATGGAGGTTGTAAACATTTCAATGAAGTCAATCTCCCAATGATCTCCCGGCAGCTCACCTTGTTTGTGGACCCCAAGGTGGGTCTGCATTTTTGGTTTAGCATTCAGCTGTTGGCAGGCTGCACATTGCTCAGAGATGTCCTGGGATGTTTGCTTTATGTCTTAGAAAGTCAATTAGTGTATTCTTTCCCCAATGGGTTGTTGAATGTAAATCCAATATTAATGTTCTTCCCAAAGCTTGGGGTGTCATTAGTCTTCAGTCAGGCAGAGTCCACCAGCCTTCTGATTTTGTTCTTCCCTTTTCTTAAGCCCTCTTTTCTTTGGTAGTGCGGTAGGGAAAACAATTTTATTCATACACATCAGAGGCGAATCTACAGAGAGAGATATTAGAAAAACTATCCCATTTCCAGTACCCTCAAATAAATAAAATATTTCTGAATCAATCTAACAAAAGAGGTAAAAGACCTCTACACTAAAAATTAAGAACACTAAAGAAACAAATTGAATAGGATCTTAGAAGATGGAGAGATTGCTCATGTTCTTGGATAGGAAGAATAAACGTTGTCAAAATGACAATACTACCAGAAGGGCTATATAGATTTAATAAAATTCTTATAAAATCCCAATGATGTTTTGCAGACAAATAGAAAAGGTGGTCATGAAATTCATTTAGAAAAATAAGAGATCAGAATATCCAAAGCAATCCTTAGCAAGAAAAGTGAAGCAGGAGGCATCACAATACCGGATCTTAAAATAAAATAAGGAGCTATAGTTAAAAAAATTAAAAACCAGCATAGCATTGGCAGTAAAAAAGACGTGTAGACCAATGTTAAAGAATAGAAAACACAGAGAAAAACCCACATAAATACAATTATCTTATACTAGACAAAGGTGCCATAAACATGCCTTGGACAAAAGATAGCCTATTCAACAAATGGTGCTAAGAAAACTGAAAATCCATATGTAGCCTAATGAAAATTAAACCTCATCTCTCACCCTGCACAAAACTCAACTTAAAGTGGATCAAGGACTTAGGCATTAGACCAGAGACCTGCACCTAATACAAGTAAAAGTTGGACCAAATCTATATCAGGCCATCTTAGGAACTGATTTTCTTAACAAGATTTCTTAAAAAGCAAGAAGTAAAATAGAAAATCAACAAATGGGATGGAATCTAAATAAAATGCTTCCTCACAGCAAAGGAAACAATGAAGAATGTGAAGAGGGAGCCTACAGAATGGAAGAAAATCTTTGCCAAATGCACCTAAAATAGAGCATTAATTTCCAGGATATATAAAGAAATCAAAACACTTAGCACCAAAACAACAAATAACTCATCTAATGAATGAACAAAGGAAATGAAGAGGCTGTCCACAAGACACTAATTGTTAGTCCACAACACAAGTTCTATACATTTTGAAAGATTGAAATCATACCAGACATCTCTTTCTTTTTTTCCTCAAAAATTGCATTTTAATACATGTTATCAAACATAACAGAAAAAAACAAATTTTCAGAAGCTGTACACACTATTCACTGAAAACATTTGTTGAGGCAAATAGAAAAAATTGTTACAATCATAATTTTTCTAACTTTGCACAAAATTATAAGCAGATTAAATTCTTCATATTAAACACCTTTATATGCACTTTCAATGAAGAGTATATGTGTGTGTATATATATATATATATATATATATTTGATCAACCATCTTTACTGTACCCATTCCCCTTTCCTGCCCCCCGCTTCCCCCATGTCGCGTCCAGTGTTTCTCTATTTCTCTTATGTTTCCCATTCCCACCTCCCTTATTCATCAGCATCCACTAATCAGAGAGACCATTCGGCATTTGGTTTTTTGGGATTGGCTTACTTCACTTAGCATAATGCTTTCCAATTCCATCCATTTGCCTGCAAATGCCATAATTTTATTCTCTTTTGTTGCTGAATAATATTCCATTGTGTATATGTACCACAGTTTCTTTATCCATACATCTATTGAAGGACATCTGGGTTGCTTCCACAGTTTTGCAATTGTGAATTGTGCTGCTATAAACATTGAAGTGGCTGCTTTACTGTAGTGTGCTGTTTTTAAGTCTTTAGGGTATAGGCCAAGGAGTGGGATAGCTGGGTCAAATGGTGGTTCCATTCCAAGTTCTTCAAGTAGTCTCCATACTGCTTTCCAGATTGGTTGCACCAATTTGCAATCCCACCAGCAATGTTTAAGTGTACCTTTTTCTCCACATCCTCGCCAGCACTTATTGTTGCTGGTATTTTGGATAGCTGCCATTCTGACTGGGGTGAGATGAAATCTGAGGGTAGTTTTGATTTGCATTTCTCTAATGGCTAGAGACGTTGAACATT
>PVHX01026839.1:0-20191 GCA_004024805.1 Geosciurus inauris
CCCCTCTGCAGGGCTGAGAGCAGACCCCCGACAGGGGCAGAGTGCGTTGGGAGGCAGGAGTGGGGACAAAGAGAGGAGGACGGAGAGCAGGGCAGGGCGGCAGGGGTGCCCCGGTCGCAACCAGGGAGGCAACTTCAGCCCCCCCTTCACCCCAGCGAGGGGTGGCACCTGGGGTCCTCACCACGCCCCGGCCGGGAGCAGTGCACTGGGACACTCCAGCCACGGCCACAGCTCTGATGTGGCTCGAGTCCCCTTGTCCTGAGCAGGTGCAGGTGGAAGAGCTGAGGTGCAGGGAGAGGCCATGTACCCTGGGGTTTGTACCAGGTGAGGACCTGGAGTGCTCAGGTGGGCCGAGGGATGTGGCACAGAAGGCACCCGCTGGCAGCCCCTCTCCTGGCCCTGCGGGAGGCCTGCCTGTCTCCTGGGGGAGTCTGGGGGCTCTGAGGAAGGTCACATCGTTCCTCCTGCATCTCCTGCTGCCTGGGAGGAAAACAGGAGGACAGAGGCCTTCCACTCCCTGCAGGCGACAGGGAGGCCGAGTTATCACGCCCTGTCCTCTCATGTCAAACTGACTGATGTCCCTGTCCTGCTCCACCACCTGCTAGGTCTGAAACTTTGGGCATGTTATTTTAATTCCTTGTGTTTCGATTTCTTGTATTTTAATTCCTTGTGTTTTCGATTTAATTCCTTGTGTTTCAAAGCTTGTGGACCAAGCTTTGACGTGTGGGGGTATCACCTTGGTGCTGGGTACAGTGATGAACGAAAAGGAAAAAGCATCCCTTCCTTTCCTGAGCTTACAGTCCCCTGAATGAAGACGGATGACACGCAGAAGAAATATCTTCTCTGAGAAGGAAGAGATGTGAATTAAAGCAGGGAGAGAGACAGTGGCGTGTGGGGAGCACAGCAGGACGTGGCCATCTGTTAGGATGGTTAGGAAAAGCGTTGCTGAGGAGGAGGTATTGGGATAAAGATTGACAGGGATGAGGGAGAAAGCGCGTGGCTATCAGGGAAGGACTTTCCAGGGAGAGGAAACAGCACGTGCCAAGGTCCTGGGGTGGGATTCTCCCTGATGTGTTCCAGGAACACCAGGAAGGCCATGTGGCTGGTGTGGATTGAGCGGAGATGGAAGAAGTGGCTAATAGACAGGACAGATGGGGAGTGGCAGGCTGGGAACTTCACCATGGGTGGGGAGCAAGGCTGCAGAAGGCTGTAGGTCAGAGAAGCATCATGACATAACCGGTGTTTTTATGGCATCATAGATGTGTGCAGAACAACCAGGAGGGTGCTGCAGAAATAGTAATATATGATGGGGCCAGGTGGGGGTGGACGGGACAGGACAGGACACAGTGGCATTAAAATGTGCACAGCACTTTCCACACCATGGACACGTGATCTCATCCAGTTTTCAGGAAGGATTTCCATGAGGTGCAGATTATCATCTGCCATTTTAAAAGGAAGAACAAGGCACCAAGTCCCCCAAGGCACACGGCTAGTGTGTGGTCAGACCACGCTGACGACTGGGGTCCCTTGCATCCTTATCCTGCATTTCAGGCGGTCGGCGTCTATGATTTGTGAAGACTTGGGTTCTGCAGGGTAAGGTGTCCTCAAGCCTCTACCAGCGCCGATCAGGACTGGAGGGTGGAGATGTCCCCGGCAAAGATGAGACAGGAGGAAGGACAGGGACAAGGGAGAGGAAAGAGGGAGGGAAAGAGGGATGGATTAAGAGAGGCAGGAAGGAAGGAGTAAGAGAGGGAGGGAGGAGAAAAAGAAAAAGAAGGAGAGAGAAGGAGAGAGGGGCCTCTGAAGAGCTGGGTGTGCTGCAGACAGGGACGCTGGGCTTCCTTAGGGTATTTCCCCCTCTCCTGAGGTTGCACGTGGAAGCCTCTCTAGACGTGTGACTCAATTCAAAGAGGGAGTCACGCTTTAATAACACGGCAGCGTGGGGCTTGGCAGTGTAGACATCTGCATGCAGGATGTGCAGGGAAACGTGGGCAAGACAGAATCCTATGTAGAGCGTGGCGTAGCCTCTGAGGATAACGCAGCCTACTCTGGCCCGACCTCCCCTGCTAGCTGCAGCCTCTGGCCTCTGCTCGCCCACACGTCTTCACCTGGATAGGGAATCGCATCCCAGTCCGAGTCTAAAACAGCCTCTTAGCGCTGCTTCTGATGTCCTTCCAACTCAGTCAACAGCCTGGCCATCCACTGGGCGCCCCAGCTGGAGACCCCACAGTCATCCCGATCCCTCCATCCCCTCGACCCAGGACCTGATGTCTTTTTTAAGTGCTGGCACATCTCCCCCACAGTGTCACTGTCATCTGTTCGTTTTCCCCACCTCTGCTGAAAAGTCCCGTGACTCAGTGTCACCAACTCTTGCAGCAGTTACTGCTGCAGCCTCCTGAATTATCCCCTTTCCCCTCTCCGGTCCACAGGGTGAGATTTTCAAAATGTGAAGGGTAAACGTGAACAAGTACCCCTGTTGCTCCCAGGTGCTCAATGACGTCCCAGTAATCTTAGAATAAAAGATGCACTTTTTTTTTTTGAACCCAGGGGCTCTTTACCACTGAGCCACATCTCCAACCCTTTTTATTTTTTATTTTGAGACAGGATCTTGCTAAGTTGCTCAGGGCCTCGCTAAATGGTGGAGGCTGGTCTTGAACTTACAATCCTCCTGCCTCTGCCTCCGGAGCCTCTGGGATTAAAGGTGCGGCCACTGCACCTGGCAAGATGAACTCTTTATGTGGCTCGTAAGATCACGCCTGTGCCCGCTGCCACTCCTGTCCTCCTCCCTCAGAGCTTCCTGACCACTTGGCCTCTTTTCTGATCCTCGAACACCGAAGTCCGGCAGTCGCTATTCCCTTTGCCTGAGATGCTTTTCCATCAGTTCCTCTCACAACTGGTTCATTCTTGCCCTCGAGCTCCCTGCTCAGATTCACCCTCCGTGGAAAGGCCCTGCGTCGTGGGGCTGCCTCAGGGCTTCTGCCTCTCAGTGCTGTTGACTTTGGGGCTGGGTCACTCTTCACTCTTGGGGGGCTGTCTTGCACAGTTGGGGAGGTTCCGCAGCATCCCTGTTTCTCCCCCAGAGGCCACAGCACCTGTTTCCAAGTCGTGACTCCCAATATGGCCAAATGTCCCCTGGAGTAAGGGTGGGACAAGTCACAGCAGAGCACCATTCTCCATCTAAAAGGCCCGGAATAGCTGCCCTTTATCTCAGCTCTTCTGGCCTCCTTCATACACAGCGTTCTCTGCAAGCAACGTCTGTATCATGTGTCATAGAAAATATAGACGAAGGCAACCCACCTGCATGCAGGAACTCTCACCGTCTCACTGAGGGCCGCATCCCCAGGGTACCTGGCCCGTGGAGGGTGTGCCACAGATAGGCACCAAATGTATGAACAGGAGTCCACATTCGCTCCGCGAGTCCCGCTCCACACTCAGAGCTGTTCAAGCCCATCAGATGCAGCAGAGGAGGCAGATCCTTCTATCAGCCCTGATTCTCAGCTATGGAAAAGTGAGGTCCAGAGAGATTTAGGCATGGATCCTATAAAGGACAGAACCAGGATGCAAACCCTCAAATGACTTCACTGCTGAGCTGCATTGCCTACACCCATGAAAATGCCGACCAGGACGTCCCCCAAGGTGGAAGCTTCCACTTGTTCCTGACTGTTCTTCTTTCTGCCTCCTACTTACTCATCCTTCAGACCACTTCTTTCTTTTGTTTTTTGGTACTGGGGACAGAACCCAGGGGCACTTGACCACTGAGCCACATCCCCAGCCCTGTTCAGTATTTCATGTAGAGACAGGGTCTCACTGAGTTGCTTAGTGCCTTGCTTTTGCTGAGGCTGGCTTTGAACTTGTGATCCTCCTGCGTCAGCCTCCTGAGCCGCTGGGATTATAGGCATGCGCCTTGCCACTCGGCTCATTACTTACACCTCTTGGACCCTATCCCAGGTTCCACCCATCTATCCCAGCCTGTTGAATCCACCAAGGTCCTTAGCCATTTTCTATAGGTGCGAGAACAGCCTCCTGCAGCCGGCCTTGATCTTGCAGGCCTCCACACACTCATCCACCATCTCTGTATGACACCTGCATTTACCTCTGCACTGGGTCAGGTGGGGCCTTGGAAATGTCTGTTGGTTTCCTGATACTACAGGATAAAACCCAAACTATCCCATGTGGCCTTGGCATATGATGGAGTCTCTCTGAACTTCAGTTCCCTGTCTGTAAGAACAGGCCTGGGAGAAGGGCCTTCCTAGAGAGGTTCTAGGGTTCAGTGGGGTGGGGTGTCTGAGAATTTACAGTGGGCGCTCAGTTTCATTGACTCTCTTTCCTTCTCTTTCTTCACAGACAACTTCGTCTCCGCCCTCCTCCCGTTGCCTTCTCTGCCGGTGTTGGAGGCCCTGATCGGAGGCCTCAGGCCTCCACTCTAGGATTTAATAAATTGTTCCTTTAAACTTTGTGTTATCATTTGTCTACATGTCTTTCTTGTCCATTAGACAGGGGGTAGGGAGTTTCACACTTCTGAACTCCCAGCACTGAACTAAGGGCCTAGCACATAGTATTTGCCTAGTGAATGATGCTTTAGAGGTGGGGAGATTTCAGCACAACCTTGTACCCTGCTCGGGTGGCTGTGCTTTTCATTTGCTATAAAACTCTCCAGCAATTTATTTCTCCTTTCTGGGCCTTGGTTTTTCTTTCTAAAAAAAAAAAAAATGGAGAGAGTTACATCTTCCTTAAAGATATAACTACATAATTAATGCACAGTATCACACATGGGCCTGACCCAGGGTTATCACTCAATGAACGAAATTGTTATGATTATTGTCCAGATTTATTAGTTTATTACTTCTCTTAAGTAAATTAGGGACTACTTTGAGGACCGAAGCAACTAAAAGAATGACAATTGGAAAAATGTAGAAATACCTGCAACATAAATCACAGTCCAATAACATGAGCCTGGCTAAAGTCCCAAATGAGAACTGTCATAGGTTGGTAGGAGAGGGGCTTGGGAAGGAGAGGGAAGACTTCCTGGAAGAGGTGACGTAAGGGTCTCCAAAGATGGCTGCCAGTCATTCCTCCTTCCCCATCCAGAGATAAAATGCTTTTCTGAGAACTCTGAGCAGCTAGTGCATAGAATGCAGAGGAAGTGCCACTGTGCTAGCTCGGGAACCACACCCTGTGAGTCCTGGCAGCTTCCACTCCTGCTCTAAGAAGCAGCTATAAAGGGAGCCAAGGAGTCGCACACCCAGCAATGGGGGGAGGCTTTGGGGGAGGCTTTGTGGATTTTTAGCCCCTGCCCAGGCCAGCAAGAAGGCAGCTAAGCAAGAGACGTCACCCATTGCCAACACGGAGCAGGAGAGCCACCTGTGGATCCCCACTCCCATTCTTCATCCTGAGAAACTTGAAAACTTGCTGTTTTAAGCCACTACATTTGGAGGTTACAAATATGTTCAAAAGCAATAGCTGGAAGAAACAGGAATTTAAGTATCAGCAGGCTTGACAGGAAAGGCTTTCCAAATAGGAAAATCCAGGGTCATAAATGAGGACTTGGTCCTACTGATTCCCCAGCTTCACATCCAGCTCCTCAGCTTCAAATCAAGCTCCTCAGCCTGCCCCCAGCACCTGCTGCACCCCAGGGGTGCTGTGCTGCTCCCTTGAACCCCAGCCTCTGCCCTGCTTTCCCGCTGTGGCCCTCTCTCAGGTCTTCCCTGGATAGCCTAACTCTGTACCTGACAGGTGGGGTGGCAAGAGCCGCTTCTCTGGGATGTCTTCCTTCACCACAGCCACTAGCCAGCTTGTATCACAGAATTGCTCTTGCTAACCTAATGCCCTCATTTCTCCATCATAATGATTAATTAATTAATAGAGGAAAGGGGGAAACACCTTCTTACAGTAGAATGCAAACTAATTAATGAAAGAGGAATCATGGAATGAGAAAATGATCATTTGCAAACCTCATGCTAATAATGCATTCAGGCAAGAATCATCAAAAGAAACGAAAATGAGTGGGTAAAAGTTCGAAGAAAGGCAGGATGCTCACACAGCCTTGGAGAATATCCCCCAACATGCATTCATTAATGACAAAGGGATGAAAGTAATTTTGCAATGAAGAATCCTGGCACCCATCACTCTTTAATCAAATGATCAAAGTCCACATCGATAGCAATGGAAAATACCAACACCACGTGCTTCCCGAGGACAGCGCTTGAGAAACTCTGCAGCAAAAAGGCAGAACCCGAATCTCATCAGGAACCTTCGGATGAACCAAAATTACAGATGTGTTTATGCTCTTCAAAACATACCAATCTCCTCAAAGACAGAGAGAGACTGGAGGAACATTCTGGAATCAGGAATACTATGGAGATGTTTCAATGCAATGCATGGCCCTGGATTGAATCCTGAGCTGAAAAACAAAACACAAAAATACTACAAAAGACATTACAGAAGCACCTGAGGAAAGCGTAATACGGTCTAAAGATTGCGTGAGTATGTTTCACGAATGTTGAATTTTCTGATTTTGATTATTATACTGTGTTTATTTAAAAGTGTTTATTCTTGGCAAAAACACTTGGAAATATTTAGTCGTAAATGGGGCATGATATCTGAAGCAGCTCATGCTTTTAAAAACAATATGCATATGCATGATAGAGAAAATGATAAAGCACGTGTAGGAAATTATTAACAGTTGGTGGCTATGGATGAAGAACATATAATTTGGTACTGGTCTTGCAACTTGTCTGGAAGTTTGAAAGTATTTCCAAAGAAAAATTGAAAAAATAAAATATCAGCTACTTGGTGGGTAAAATATAGCATGATAGATACATTTACCTACCAGAGGGTTTAAAATAAAAAAGATAAATAAAAACAAAAGTTGGTAAGTACATGAAATTACAGGAACTCACTTTCACTAACCTCATGGGAAACCCCTTGGCAGGGTCTACTCAAGTCAAATAGACCTGGATCCTATGGCTCAGCAATTCCATGTCAAAACATAGACCTGTAAAAATGTGTACATGCCAGGCACACGCCTGTAATCCCAGTGGCATGGGAGGCTGAGGCAGGAGGATTGCGAGTTCAAGGCCAGCCTCAGCAACAGCGAGGCACTAAGCAACTCAGTGAGACCCCTGTCTCTACATAAAACACAAAATAGGGCTAAGGATGTGGCTCAGTGGTTGAGTGCCCCTGAGTCCAATCCCTGGTACCTCCCCCCAAATATGTTCATATACAAATTCTCCAAATGATGTGCAGTAGAATGTATCAGCATCTCTGTCACTTTGTAGCTAGAAATTGGAAACAACCCAAATGCCCACCCAAAGTAGAAGGGATAAATAAAGGGTAGCCTATTCCCGGAGTGGAGTATGCACTCTATAGCAATGAAAATTGAATTCTTTCTACGGATGGAAACAGAGAATGCATCTGAGAAGAATATTAAGCAAAAGAAATCAGACAGAAATAGAGCATACTTTCTGACTCCATTTATATAGTGTTCAAAAATGTGTGACTAGCCTGCGGTCGTCAGAAGCCGGGAGAATCGTTACCTCTCGGGGGCAAGGGCTTAAGGCAGGAAAAGGATGTAACAGCCTCTCCACGCCTGCTAAGGCTTCATCTGCTGACATGGGTGCTGATTCCTCAGATGTGCCTCTCTGTGAAAACTCCTTGAGCTTTATTTATGATTCAGGCACTTCACAGGTACAGAACTCTCAAACCAAAAAAAATAGAGAAAGGAAATGATAACAGAGCCTAACTCTTTTACAGGGCACTATTTTAAGTGTTCTCCGTGGATGGATTCAGGCTGGTCAAAGGTAGATGGCACCTGGTGGCTGCTTATGCCACAAGCCCCCACCCACCCATTCTTACACCTGGAGAAACTGAGGCCCAAAGAAGTTGAACAACTTTCCAGACGGTGGCTAAGCACAGCTCACGCCAGGCTGCCTACCGAGTCTGCGTTCTGTGGTGCTGTGTTTTGCTGCGTCCTAATGAAGAGCCCTTTGGTGGAGAGAAGACCTTCTGCATGCCTTCATCAAAGGGCCTCCTGAATAAACCCAGGATGCTAGGCATTATGCAAATGAGCTTCAAAAAATCACAGACTCTGCTAATAAAGATGGAGAGAGGAATACAGTGCCTAAGTGAAACGTGATAATGAGGCTGATCTTAATACCACTTCTCAGTCCTTATTTGCAAAATTAAGATCTAAGGAGGGGAGAAAAAAAAAAAACGCCCCAACCATAAAAGGCAGGGTGGATACTCATGAGATAAGATGGTTGAAAAAGCATTAATGATCCAATTAAAAAATGGAAGGCAGCTCTGTGAGCCTTGGTTCCAATTACCATAGACTATGAGCCCTGTGTATTTGCTGCTGTTAGGAGAAGGCACAGAGGGAAATTAATGGTTTGGCTTTATTTTTTTTTTCTACCTGTAGCAGATATGTTTTTGAATTATTAATCTGTGTTTTCTTTGCTGTATGTTTGGTCTCCCAACCCAAAGAGATCATGGGGATTTTTGCCTGGAGCTGATTGCAGAGGGAGAGAGATAGACCAACCGTACTCACCAGACTTGGGAGGGGGGATCTGACCGGAAGAGACAGGAACCTCCCACAAAGAGATAGGAAGGGAGTTGAGGATGGGGAGCCAGGGACCCACAAAAAGCAGAGCCCTAGGAAGGAGAAATACCCATGAAAATTAGATCTTGGAAGGACAGGCTTGTCTAGTACCCCTCTGCAAACTGGGCCAAGCTCAGGGTCCAGCAACCCCACCACAGGGTCTTGAGCTCCAAGCTTGCAATTAAAGAGAGTCCACCTGGTCTCAGGCCATGAGCCTCATAGCAGAAAGTCCCATTTAATATTCAACTCAGTAAATATTGAATGACCTTTCAGGACAAGGAAGTCTCATTATTGGTAGAGATATTGGTTTTTAAACCAACCTATCCATTTGGGGGCTTGGGGTGAAGTTCAGTTGAAATAAAAAAGAAAGAAAGGTATTTCTTCTACACCTAAGTTGGAGGGCTAGGATACATATCTTTTACATGCAAAATGGGTAGAAATCACCCCATGTAGCATTCTGCACTGAGAAAAACCACTTCAATGGAAAGTGCATTATTTCCTTCGTTTTCCCTGTGACTGCTTAATAATTCTGGAGCCCCACTCTCCCATGACAAGTGAGGCTGGATTTGACTGCACATTCCCTTTCTTGACCTTGGAGTCCTGTTGCTCATCAATTCCTGATGTTAGTATTTCTGTCAGGCAGGGCTGTTTTAAGATGGCTTCAAGTTTTAACAAAACTGAATTAAATATTCAACTAAGAGAATCTCCCAACTGTGAGCAAAGATATGATTGATCCTCGATGCTTATAAACCAGGTGGATCCAGCCAGGATATTTAAATTTACCTAGAAACCCACTGTTACTGCTACCAGGGGCAGGCTAGAGCCAGTCAAGTACAGAGTTGGGTAAAATATGAGAATAATCATGAAGCTGAAGCCCCATTAGTCCAGATGCATAGAAGGCTTGCAGAGATGTTAATTAGCCAACATTAGTGCACTTAGTTCCAACAGGAGAGGAAAACCCACCCAGCCTAAGTGAACAAAAAGCACATTCTTCCCCAGCAACTTTTTCTGCAGAGATGAGGACATTGGACCTTTCAGTGGAGGGTGATCAGCCAACACAGAAAACGCTGTCATCTGGATACCAGGGAGGACTGCAAGAGCAGAGTTCCAACCCTGGGTAGCAGAAGAGGATGTCTCCTGTAAGAGAGATGGGTGTCCCCTGAGGGATGCCCACGATGGTTTATTTTTTTAATATTTTTTAGTTGTAGATAAACACAATATCTTTATTTTATTTATTTTTATGTGGTGCTGAGGATTGAACCCAGTACCGCATGCATGCGAGGCAAGCGCTCTACCACTGAGCCACAATCCCAGCCCGCCCACAATGTTTATATCCTGACTTGCAGGAAGCCCTAGGGCTGGTGAGATCAGCGAAGGTACTTGGAACTGCAAGGTATGATTTCTCTGGCATTTTTGGCTGAATGTATACATGTGCATGACCTCACTGGCCCCAATCTAGGTAAATGCAATGTTTGGAATATTGAAATTGCAGCATCCACTACGAAAGGATTCAATTGGTTAAACAGAGTTGGCTGGTGACATGCAAGGGCTTGATGGGATGTGCCGGTGACAGGGAAGTCCAATTTGGATTCTTTAAGTAGGCATGACTTATGACTTGGTTTCCAGCTCCCTCATTTCTTGGCTGGGTGACAAGGTACCTCAGACTGTCTGACATGTAGCACATGCCCTCGGAGGCCAGCTGTGAGTCTTACTGAAGAGTATGTAGGACACCCCCAGCCACTAGCTTCTCTGTCCATATGGAAAATACCAAGATGAAAGGGAACAGTATGAATAAGGGGAGGCAATATAAAAGTCCCCCAAGTTCCCCTGAGCCTCCCTGGCCTGAGGGACAAATGAGGTTATACAGAGCAAGAATTCACATTGTCCTGGCTCTTGGCTTCAAATGCAAAATCCTCTGGATCTGCCTTAAGGTTTCACATGGTGCACTGTGTAAAGAGCCCCTGACTTCTCCCGTGGCCCTCCATGATGGACAGTTCAGATACAAGTTCATGGGGTCAACTATGGAGCAGACCCTGTGATTGAAGCTAAGTCTTATTGTATACTTAGTCTGTGCAAGGCAGCACACAGCCCCTTTCCATGCAGGGCCACACCAATCCCACGGAACCCTCGAGAGGTGGATTATCTTTGTCCTTGTGTTATAGATGCACAAACAGGGACCCAAGGAGTTCATGTAACCAGTCCAATCACAGAGATAGAAAGTGGGACTCAGAATGTCTGCCCCCAAAGCCAACTGCTTCATACAACTCTATCCCCATCATGAAAACCAACTCATTCAAATAGATGCCTCCTGGGCTCCTAAGACATGCTCGGATGCCTTGGATTCAAATAGGAGCCAAAATTAGACTCAAAATGAGCCACGACATAAATCAGAGACTCCATAAACAACGGAGAAATTGCAAATGAGCTGAGAGCCCAATGGCTTGCCCCAATTCTGAAATATGCCATTAAAAAAAGGTAATAGCCTTGGAGCAGTATATGGGGTAGAGAAGCCATTAATATGAGATAAATAACGGTAGCAAGGTGGGTGAGAACAAAGCTCATAAATTCTCACTTGCTGATTAAGGGAGGTGTCTTTTGGACTCACATTTATAATGCCCGTGACTGCATATAGATGAAGTCTAAATGCATATTTTCCTTAAATACTAAGCACTAGCTGCTATTCTTCCCTGTTGCAGAAGAATTAAGTCATAAAGGAATAAATTAAGATTCTGTTTACCTTCCTAGTATCATAGAAAATACTTCATGGCTAAAAGAGAATGTAGAGATCAACCATCTGTCCGAATTTTCCTTTTGCATAAGAGAAAACCTCTAGTTTTGGCCACACCAGGATTTCAGATCATTGGAAATTCAAACACACTAGTGAAGTGCTAACTCCATAGCACTGGCAGCTCTAATCAAGGCAGGAGTCCACTGCTCAAAGCCAACAGCTCATTAGCCTCCATGATGAGTGGTCACCAAATCCTCATTCATATTGATTCCAGCTCCAGGCTTTTGTTGATAGTTCAGTCCTGAACTTGCACAGTTATTATCCATATTACAAAATAGAATTGATTATTTTTCATCTGCAGCTGGAACACTGACTGGACTCTTTTTTGAAGAGAGAATTTTTTTGAGAACATTTAAAGTCATTAGGATTGGATATGTTAACCCTTGGGAGAGAGAATAAATATGGTCCAGAATAATGAAAGAAATCATAACAAGTTTGGGGGGTAACTCCAGAACAAAGAACCACTTCTTTATGTCCCAGGAGTCTGAGATTTATAGAGAAAACAGAAATGAATGAGATTTATAAAAAAAAAAAAAAAAAAAAAAAAGCTATCCATCCAATATGGCGCCCAACCACAGAGCTGGAATGGCTGAGGGAATTGCCCGGATGGTGGAGCCAACGCAGCCTCGTAGATTCTGCTCATGCCCAGGTGGCCTAGGGAGAGCAGTGGGGAGATCTCAAGCTTCTTAGAAAGGCAAAGAAGTGGCTGTGAGAATCAGCACACCAAAAACCATCTTTATGGTTGGGAGTGGAGGATGTGGCTCCATCTACCTGAAAACCAAAGGCACAACCATGGTTGGCAGCATAAGAGCAAAAGATACACAACTACATCAGGAGGGGGCAGGTGACAGCAGAGCATAGTGCTTCTCTAGTAAAGCTTCCACTTCACACCAGGAACTTTGAGAAAAGCCTGGTGAGGACAGAAAGAAATGCAGTGGAGAGTGAAACTTAAGTCATCTGAGTAGTATCCAAAGGAGACAGCATTTTAATGAGAAGTGACTGTTTCCTCTAATTAAATTTGCTAGTGCAGAGTGAAGGTGGGTACTTGAGAGTGAAATTAAGTTCAGGTATAGGAAAATAAAGTTCTGTTTTCACCCTCTTGAGTTTTGTGATGGGGAAGATACCTGCTGCATAAAATAAGCTCTTAATACAGAGACTAGCTTAATGTTCAAGAGTTCATGGATGCTGTGGCTACACATGCCGTTCTTGGTGGTGGTAGTATTGTTGTCATTATTGTTCAAGCTCCTGGAATCAGGTACAATGTCTTTTGTTTCCATGTCTCCTACATTTATTAGAGAATAGTTTCCTCAGCCCACATCTGTTGAACAAATGACTTAAACCTGAATTTACTCCGACAACACCCAATGCTCTCATTTGTGCAGGCTGCTGACAAGGTGAAGTTTCCTTTAGTCAAGGGATCCCTAATTGATTATGGGAGCCCCAGAAACCTAGTGTTCAACATATAGCATGAGGAAGACATGAATTCCTATTGTACTAAGCCATGAGAATTAGGGTCTGCTTGTTACAAAACAGTTTGTTTGACTGATACAAACTAAACTCTAAGATGTACTTAAGATGAAGGAATAGTCTGTGGCATATTGTTTTACATCTTTCATGCTATTTAATTTTCATTATCTGCATTTGATAGTCAATATACCCCAGACCCAGTGATATTAAACAATTGTCTAATGTCATACAATAAAGGACATCTCTGAGTCCAGAATTTTGTATTATCCCAAATGGCCTCCAAATTTAATCTTTCTGATACCTACTTCTCAACTACACATTTGACTTTGAATATCCTAGGAGAGAGCTGTCTAATTTGTATTCCTTTCTACCTTCCCAAGCAGGCCCAAAGTAAATAAGGCTTGGTGCAGGGAAAAAGGGAAGATGAAAGGAATGGGAGAAGAATAAGGAAAGATAAAATAGATAGGAGAACCACAGAAATGAAAAGCCACGACTTTCAAATTTGAGTATGTGCCACCAGTAGAGCAGTTAATGCATGTGGCAGAAAACTATGATGGAGAGACTAAAACCTGTTTTGCTGTGGGCCTGGATAGGACAGACATATGGGGAGTGGGGATGTGGAGCTGCCGGCAACCCACACACTGCTAGCAGGAGCATGAAGTGCTTTGGCTACAGTGTAAAATAAGTTGGCAGTTTATAATAAAATTAAATAAGACCCCACAAGCCCACATCTTCAGTCCTAGCATAACAGCCACCAGAAATAAAAACAACTGGGCACAAAATGTCTTGCATAAGTATGTTCATGGACACTGTATGCACAGTGGTTCCAGACTGGAAACAATGCCAAGGTCTACAAATAGGGGGAAAGGTCACTGTGGTGTGTTCATGCAATGCAATGCTAATCATTAATTACAAATAATGAAATATGGTAAAATATAATAATGTGGATGATTTTCAAATACCTATTGCACAAAATAAGCTGGAAATCAAAGATACCTACTGCACAGGTTGATGCATGTTAATAGTGAAAATAGGCAGAGCCAGCTCTAGGAGTCAGAGTGGCTACATCCAAGGTTGGAGGTGCCAGATGGAATAGGTCATGAAGGGTTTTTCTGAACTGAGGAAAGTGCTCTGTGCCTACTGGGGGATGGTTTTATAAGGCACATGTTTACCTGTGCACAAGTACATTGAGTTATCTTCTTGACATGTGTGCTTTTTATTGCCTTTCAGCTTTGCCTTAAAAGACACAAGAATAATACACATTTCAAAACTTGAAGGTTAAGGAAAAAAAAACTATACCTGCATCTCAAGAGGGCAAATAGGACATAGGGTCCTAGAGATGTGGGTGGTCCCCTTTAGCCGCAGGGGCTGCAGTTCTGGAGTGACCTAGAGGAGTGACCCACCTCCAGGAGGGTGCACCCACAAGACTGAGATGGAACAATGTTCAGGAGTAGACACACTTGGGACAGTACTTGCCAGTAGAACGGAAGGCAGATGCAGGCCTGACACGCAGAGCATGAGTGTGGAGAGCTTGGCTGAGTCTGTGGTCCACAGTGACAACATTTTAAGAAGCATCCCTGAGCCATCCAGAACAAATGGCACATGGTCACCTCCCCACAGCATTGTGACATAGCCAAAAAATCATGATCAATAATGACACCCTCAGGAAACTCAGAACCAGGTCTTACTTCATTTTTCTAAACAACTCACAAGTCCCATGATACCTGTATACACCCAAGAGGGGCTCAGGTTCTCTAAAAAATAGCTAATGTTGGATTTCTCACCTAATCTTGTGGGTCATTTATTGGTGGGACTGAAAATTAGTGCAACCACTTGGGACAGCTGTGTGGAGGTTCTTCAAAAAAACTAGGAATGGAACCACCATATGACCCAGCTAGCCCACTCCTTGGTATATATCTGAAAGATCTGAAATCATCAAACTACAGTGACACAGCCACATCAGTGTTTATAGCAACACAATTCACAATAGCCAAGCTATGGAGCCAATCTAGGTGCCCTTCAACAGATGAATGGATAAGGAAAATGTGGTACATATGCACAATGAAATATTATTCAGCCATAAAGGAGAATGAAATTATGGCATTTGCTGGTAAATGTATGGAACTGGAGAACATCATGCTAAGTGAAATAAGCCAATCCCAAAGAACCAAAGGTTGAATATTTCCTCTGAAATGTGGAAGGTAATCCAAAACAAGGGGCAAAGGGATAAAGGAAGAGGACAAGGAGGAGGAGGACGAGGAGGGAGTGAAAGAATAAAGACAGGGAATTTTATCAAAATAGAAGAAAGATCAGTGGAGTAGACTAAGGAGGTTGGGGGAGGTGAGAGGGATGGGAAAAGGGAGGAAGCGTGGGCTGAAGGTGCCTGAACTTGCCTATGTACATACATGGATATAGCAGTAAATCCCAACATCAAGTACATTCACAAGGACACTAATAGAAAATCATAAATGAATTAGAGAAAGCTCAGTAGAGGGAGGGTGGAGGGGAGGGGGAGGAAGTGCTGGGGACTGAATTAGAGCAAATTATTTTCCATGCTTTTGAGATCATGTCACATTGCATCTTAATGTTATATATAACTCAAAAGAGTAAAAAAGAAAAAAAGGTCTTGTGGGCCAAGGCTGAGAGACAGGTTCAGCTTTGGCTACTTCTCCCTGGTGTTACAGGGACACCAGGGTTGCTTTCTTCCATCAGCCACCCTGAAGCTCACGGAGCATGCTGCCCACAGGGACACTCAGTCTCCCAGCCAACTTGGGCCCCTTGCTGCTCTGTAACCCTGGGAAAAACATGTCCTCCCTGGGACTCGGTGTTCCCCCCAGTATGGTGGGGATGGTTGTCCCTCCCTCCTCAGGGTGCCTGTGGAGGCTGAGGGTAGAAAAAACCCTCTACAGATCCACTGCCCAGTCAACTCAACTCATTTTCCAGTTTTTTGCTCAGAGGTTGTGGATGCACAGACCAGAGAAAGAGCCAAGGCAGGTCCACTTCCAGAAATAAACTCTCTGGGCTCCAGCTGGGAGCCTGACTTCATTGGCCATTCCTGTGGCTGTCCTGGGGAAGTGAGGTGGAAAGAGGCAGTGACCCAGCAAACCGGGAGTAGGGAGGAGGCCATCAGGGCCCACCAGGGAGCAGAGGGAAAAGCACTGGCCCATGTCAGAGGGTGAATTCACAGTGTGGCCTCAGATGAGGCTTTCCTGCCTCTACTTCCACAAAAAGACACACACACACACACACACACACACACAGAGGATCTCAGAGCATGAGACCAAGGGGAACATCCTGAAATCTGGCTTTGAACCTTGCCTCTGGACACCCAGATTGCTTTCCCTCTCAGGGCCTCATTCCTGCCCTACCCAGAACCATTCACATCCTTCCAAAGCTCCACTGTCAAATGTCTCCAGGTAACAAAGGCAATCAGGAGGAAGGCAACCCAGTGTGATACAAGACCCAAGAAGGACAGTGACAAGCCTGGGCCTGGTCCCAGCCAGCCCCTGAAAGGCCACATATGTGATGCTGGTCTTTATCTGTTTCTAACCTCAGTCTCTCTACCTGAAAATTCAGGGTTGGAAAACCATTATTCATTCTAGCTCAGATAATTTGTGCTTTTCAATTCTAGAAAGTATTAATTCAATGGAAGGAAACTGGTGGAGGGCTCCTTAAAAGACCCAAATATAAGGTTGTTCTGGTTTGGATGTGAGGTGGCTGGAGGAGGGAGGCCACTGGGGCCCTTGAGGATTATACTATCCCTGGCGCCTTGCAGTCAATCTTTCTCCTGGTGGCCATGTCCTGAGCAGCTCTCCTCCACTGCTCTCTTCCACCATGATGTTCTGCCTCACCTTAGGCCAAGGGTATTGGAATTGGCTGACCATGGAGTGAACCTCTGAAACCATGACCCCAAATGAACTTGTCCTCCTCTAAGTTGTTCTTGTTGGGTATATTGGTCACAGCAGCACAAAGCTGATTGACGCAGAATGTTCTCAATTCACCATTCTATAAACACGCTCTGAACTACAAATTGAGATAACAAGGATGAAGCAAGACATGTCTCTTATGCAAGAAACTTTTAATCAGGTGAGGAACGAGGGACAAGGAAATCAATACTGGAGTTCAGACCCCTAGTCTCATGGGGTATGCACAGTGGAGACACACAGGAGAGCATTTGTAGGAACTGGGGTGCAGCAAGTGTCTCCTAAGGACAACGCCCTTCAACTGAGACCTGTTGTAACTGTTCCTCATATATAAAAATGAAATGAAAATCATTCCTGATGCCTCTATGATAGTCCTCCCTTACCTTTGGAAGATACATTCCAAGACCCCCAGTGGATATACCAAATCCTATATATAACTATATTTTTTTCTATTCATACATATCTATAATAAAGATTAATTTGCAAATTAGTCACTGTAAGAGGCAAGTAACAAAATTTTTATAATAAAATAGAACAATTACAGCAATATACTGATATTATAACAGTGGATCTGATACCTGAGATTGCTAGTGGGAATGACTAATGGGAGTGTAGTATATACAGCATGGATACACTGGAAAAAGAAATGATTCACAAGATTTTATCACAGTGCTCAGAGCAATGTACAATTTAAAACTTACATACTGTTTATTTCTAGAAATTTATTATTTTTATACCATGGTTGACCACCATGGTTGACCACAGGTAACTGAAACTGGAAAGTGAGACTGCAAATAAGGAGCAGAGCGGGGAACTACTGTACTCTGAATGAACTTGCATGTGCACACACATTTGCATTGATGTATATCCTTCTCATCTTCTATTGTAGGGTATACACAAAAACATATCCTTTTTAAAAAGCTGGATCATGCAATGTACACTGTTTTTATTTTCTCATCTTTCATTGTAACATATTGTGAATGTCCTCCTAAGAAATGAAATTATTATAATAATATTCATACTGATCTATTGAATGAATGTAGCATAATTTGTTTAATGAAGACTAATTTGGACTTTTGGGTTTTTAACAACTTTCTTATCTGCTGTATATACACAATAATGTTACAGAAATGCTTCTAGCTAATTTTTTGCCCCTATCTTCATTATTTTCTCAGAATGGATTCCTGAAGGTTGAATATTTGAGTGAAAGTCATGCATCGCCTTTAAGGTTTCTGATAGGAACAAATTTCCTCTCAAAGTATTGGTAGTTTTCAGTTTCACCAGCACCACATGAATGTACCAATTTCTTCCACATTTTCTCCAATAATATACATTATTATTTATTTTGGAGCACCTACCAGTCACACTGAGTTTTTGCTTTCCAAGCTTGCCCATTATGTCCTTTCCTTTGTGTTAATTTGAAATAGCTCTTTACATATTAAGAATATTGCCACACTAGTCCACCATGTGTCACCAAGTGTCACCAATATTTTTCCATGTTTTCATTTGTATAGGATTTTTAAAACTGTTTTTCTCACATGCCAATCAAGGTTCCTACCTTTAGTTCCACATGAGAAACAGCCTTCCCTATCGTTAGACTTTAAAAGTGGTCTCCTATTATTTGCCTTTGTATATCATAGTTTGGTTTTAAGGTATTTAAATCTTCATTCAAACTGGTTGCCTCCAAGATGCCATGGAGTTGATGAAAGACAGACTTTAATTTTTGCTTTTATATACCTTTAAAATACTGGGTTATTTGGTGTAATGAGCAAGCATTGCTTGTGTGATTTGAACAACTATGAAAAATGAATCACCTGTTGGCTCTTATTTTGGAATCCAACACGTAGGAATCAAGTTTTCATGGATTCTCTAAATGTTCCCTTAGATGTCTCTTCATTCATCACTGACTCTGAGCTGAGGCTTGAAGGACTCAAGAGAGGTGTCCAGGGAGAAAGGTGCTCTAGCCAGGGAAGCCATATGTTTGGAGATGCTCCAAAACAGCCACTCTTTGGGGACACGAGTTGATCCAAGTGACCCTGAGCAGAAGGTGTAGACAGAGCCCTCTCAGTTTTTGTGGGTATTTTGGGCAATTTTAAACAGTTGAAATTTAAAGATTAATATTATCATTATTTGCAATAATGGCTCCCATCTTCTAGAATTCATGACAATTAAACTTTCCCTGAATTTGCTTTATCTTCTCTTAATAAAAGAAATTAAACATGACAGAGAACATAAAAGTTCCCTTTGATTATCATTTCCCATTCTATGCTCTCTTCCTCAGAGATGAGGTTATACATCAAGACTCTAGTGTGTTCACACTTACACTCCAATCCACTAGATGTACAGATGTGCAAATGTGTGTGCTTTGTGTGTGTGTGTGTGTGTGTGTTTTCAGATAATGTTTGGCTACAAGTGAAAGAAATCCCAAAATAAAGGGGAGAGGAATTTCTCCAGATAAATATTTATTTCTCTCTCATATAAACATACTGGTGGATAGTCTAGACCCGATGTGGCTTGTTTACAATGTCAGACGCCCTGCTTGCTTCGATCTTATAGCTCCTCTGTGCACGGACTCCATTTCCAAATTTGCTCTGTGGTCCAAGATGGCTGTTCTAGATCTTGTCTTTGCATGCATATTCCAACCAACCAAAAGGATAATACAAGTAAAAAAGAAATAGGAGACGGAGGAAGAGGAGAGAAAGGTGCTGTGGGCTGAATTGTGTCCCCCAAAATACATATTGAAGTCTTACCACCCCCAATACCTGGGAATGTACAGGTTGTTTGCATGGAAGTTTTTTGTTGTTGTTGCTTTGTTTTTTTGTGGTGCTAGGGATTGAACCCAGGGCCTGGTGCATGCAAGGTAAGCACTCTACCAACTGAGCTATATCCCCAGCCCTCGATAGAAGGTCTTGGCAGCTGTAATCAAGTTTAGATGAGGCCATACTGAATTAAGGTAGGTCCTAATGCAATATGATCAGCGCCTTTATAAGAGCAGAGAAGAGACACAGACTGGGACACAGGTGAGAGGAGGCTCTGTGAAGACAGAGGCAGGAGCGCAGTAATGTATCTACAAACCAAGAAAGGCCCAGGACAGTGACACCAGAAGAAAGGTGTGGGACAGACTCCCCCTACAGCCACCAGAGAGCATGGCCCCGCGGATACCTAGATTTCAGACCTCCGAATCCCCCAGGGCTGTGAGCAAATAAACTTCTGTTGTATAAAGTCACCTGTTGGTGGCACTTTGTTATAGCAGCCCTTGGGAACCTATACAGAGCAGACAGGAAGGAGAGGGAAAAGAGGATGGGAGGGGAGGAGTCAACAGACAGGCTCTCCTCAGCCAGCCCTGGAAGAATGTCCCCAGGAGCAGTCAAAGGACACCTCTCACCTAGGAGCACAGCGCAGACACGATCACATCCA
>PVHX01026840.1:0-20187 GCA_004024805.1 Geosciurus inauris
AAAAAAAAAAAAAAAAAAAAAAAAAAAATATATATATATATATATATATATATATATATATATATATATATATATATGCCTGTCCATATCAATTTCAAGGATGTTGAGCAACTGGAGCTCACATTCATGAGCATGATCTTAAATGCTATTCCAAGTATAAATTTCTTACATGATTAAACATAAACTTACCACATAACTCAGAAAACTAACCATAGGTTTTAGCAAAATGAAGTGAACACTTAAATTGATATAAAAAATACATGTTAATTGGTAACCACCAAAATCTAAAAGAAACAAAAATGTTCAAATGGTAAATGAATAAATTACAGTCAAATAATACCAAGCACTAAGAAACAATACTTGTAGTAACATGATAAATATAATATAATATAATATAATAACATGAGTACCTCTCAAATGTATTCTTCTGAGTGAAAGAAGCCAAAGTCAAAAGACTATGTAGCATATAACTTCATTTATATTACATTATTTGAAAACAATACAAAAAGCTCACCATTTGCCAGGTCCTGAAAATGTAGGAAAAGAGTATACTTCAAAGGGAATGATATTATTTGGAGATGATATAATTCTTCTCTTTTGATTGCAGTGGTGGTTACACAACTGTACACATTTGAAAATTCTCATAAATTTAATTTTTTTACTGCATAAACACTATTCTTTAATAAGAAGATATAAGGAAAATAGAATGAGACAATAACTCCAAAATTTTGCATATATTTACTGATCATTTTCTCTTTAGGAAAAACTTAAACATTTCATTACCCAATAATGATTTATTTAGTACCTACTCATTATGTTTGTAGACAACAAAGATGTAGCTGAGAATAAAGCAAACAAAACTCCATTTATGAAAGATATATTCTGGAAGGAGGAGAAAGACAATTAATACACATAGGTAAAATATAGGAAGTCAGTTGCTCATGAGTGCTACAAAAAATAATGAAGCAGAGAAGGGATGAAGAATATCTGCATTTATCTGTATTATAGGCAGCAGGAAAAGCCAAGGCAAAGGCCTAATGGCGGAAGTATACTAGGTAGATTCATGGCACAAAACATTGGCTTGTGTGCCCAAATAAGGGTGGGTGGAAGACTAATAGGAGATGATATTAGAGAGTTAAAAAGAACCGGATTGTGTATGGCCGTGTTTTCATTGCTATAGATAACCATTAAAAGAATGGAATGACATAATGTGGATGTTATACTAAGAAATAAAACATGGATGGAAAGAGAAGCTATTGTAATAATGAAGATGAGGAATAAAAATGGCTTTGATCATGGTCGGCATAGTACAGACAGTGTGGCGTTGTTTGTGAATATGGGAGGTAGAAACAAGAGGATTTGCAAATATTTGTATGGTGTGGGATAAGACTGAAAGAGAAGAACCAAAGATGGCTATAAAAGTTTTGACTTAAACAATTCTAGCAATTATTATTTACTGAGGAATAGGTTTGAAGATGGACAACACTTCAAGTTAAGTTTTAAATATATAACATTTGAAATGTGTAATAGATAGCACATTGAAGAGGTCAGCTAGGCCATTATACATATAATTTTGGAGTAAAACATGAGATAAACATGTAGATAACATTTAAATTATGGCGTTGGATGAAATCATCAGGAAAATAAGTGTTCCAAGGACTAAGCTCTGGACCACTAAGTATAAAGTCTAGAGAGTCGAGAAAGCAGCAGCAAGGACATTGAAAGCAATGAGTGCGATAAGAAGAAAACCAAGAAGAAGCCAAGTGGAATATGTGCTTCAAGAGGAAGGGGTAATCAATTGTATAAAACATCTTTTTCTTTTTTTCTTTTTCTTTTTTTGGTACTGGGGATTGAACTCTGGGGTACTCGACCACTGAGCTACATTCCCACCCCTATTTTGTGTTTTATTTAGAGACAGGGTCTCACTGAGTTGCTTAGCACCTCGCCGTTGCTGAGCCTGGCTCTGAACTCACAATTCTCCTGTCTCAGCCTCCCTAAGTGCTGGGATTACAGGCGCGCGCCACTGTGCCCAGCTTAAAAAAAAGTATTCTTTTAAATATTTTTTATTACTTGTTGATGGACTTTTATTTTATTTATTTATATGCAGTGCTGAGAATCAAACCCAGTGCCTCACACATGGTAGGCAAGTGCTATACCACGAAGCCACAATTCCAGATCCTTTTTTTGTGTGTGTGTGGTGCTGGGGATTGAACCTAGGGCTTTGTGCATGCAAGGCAAGCACTCTACCAACTGAGCTATATCCCCAGCCACTGTATAAAACATCTTTGATAGATCAAGATATATGCATACTTAAAATTAAACAATGGGTAGTAAAGTGAAGATAGTAGGTGACTTTTATAAGAACATAACAACAGTGGAATGGTAGGAGCAAATAGCAGATTGGATTGGGAGCCAGAGAAAAATGAATGGAAGAATAACTGAAGATAGTAAGTAAAATAACATTCTTTTGAAGAGTTTTGTTGTCAAGAAGAGAAACAAATGTGAGGGCAGCTTAAGCAGATGTGTGGTCAAGAGAGTTTTTTTGTGTTTGGTGTTTCCCTGAGATAAGAGGATGTTTGTAGTTAGGTGGTTCCACATTATTATGGTTAGGATTTGAGGTGTCCCCCACTAGCTCACATGTGAGATAATACAAGAAGGTTCAGAGGAGAAATAATTGGGTTGTGAGAGCCTTAACCCAATCAGTGAATTAAAGCCCTGATAGGGATTAACTGAATGGTAACTGAAGTGGTAAGGTGTGGCTGAAGGAGGTGGGAATTGGGACATGGCATTGGGTATATATTTGTATCTAGGGAGTAGAGTCTGTCTGCTTTCTGATCAGAATGTTAGCTGGTCCCATCACACTCTTCCACGATGATGTTCTGCCTAACCTCAAGCCCTGAGAAATAGAGATGGCCTTCTATGAACTAAGACCTCTGAAACTGTGAGCCTTCAAATAAGCTTTTTCTCCTTTAAAATTGTTCTGGCCAGATCATTTTAGTCACAGGAGCAAAAAAGCTGAGTAAAATAGAAATGAAGGGAAATTGATAATGTGGGAGAAACTAGGGAACAGATTTGAAAGCTTGTCTTTGAACATGCTAGAAGAAACAGGGTCTAGTGGACAAGTAGGCAAGTAGAAGGTTAGTCTATTCTATAAAAACAGTTCATCTCTGAAAGGGATGATGGTAAAATGGGTACAGATGGTGGTACATGTAGAAAGGTAATGGTGAGAATTGTAGAAATTCACTTCTTTTTTTTTCTTTATTTTCAGTACTGGAGATTGAACTCAGGGGTACTCGCCCACTAAGCCATATCCCCAGCCCCATTTTGTGTTTTATGTAGAGACAGGGTCTCACTGAGTTGCTTAGCGCCTCGCCATTGCTGAGGCTGGCTTTGAATTCACGATTCTCCTGTCTCAGCCTCCCAAAGTGCTGGAATTACAGGCTTGCGCCACCACGCCCGGCTCCAGAAATTCACTTCTAATTACTTCTTTGTTCTTTGTGAAATTGGAAGGAAGGCTATCAACTGAGTGAGAATAGGGGAGATGGTGATTAAAATCTTTGTGAATGATTTTAATTTAAATATAAAAAGTTTTAAAATTTTAAATTAAATTAAAAATTTAAGAATGAATAATTTGGACCCACATTCACATATAACAATGATTTGAATTGTGCCCTTTCATGTAAGAGAAGGTTTGGTGTTATGGTTTAGATATAAGATGCCCATCAAAAGCTCCTGTGTAAGATAATGCAAGAAGATTCAGTGGGGTAATGATAGGATTATTATAAGTATGACCGAATCAGTGAATTAGTTCACTGATGGATTAACTGAAAGGTAACTGTAGGCAGGTAAGGTGTGGCTGGCAGAAGTAGATCACTTGGGGCATGAATTTGAGTTCATAAGTTGTCCCTGGTGAGCAGAGTTCTCTCCCTCTGCTTCCTGGCTGTCGTGTCCTGAGTAGCTTTCCTCTACCATACCCTTCTGCCATGATTGTTGCCTCACCTCATGCCCAGAACCATGCACTTTGGCCAAAAGATAGAACCTCTGAAACTGTGGGCATTCAATAAACTTTACATCCTCTAATTATTCCTGTCAGGTCTTTTGGTCACTATGATGCAAAGATAATTAAAACAGTTGGCCAAACAAACATTCATAAGGAATTAAAAATCAAGTGGTGGTGATACCATTGATGATAGTTACAATCAATGAGCACCTACTATAAGTAAAATATTTCACATCAATAAACTCTATCATGATAACCTTCAAAGTATGTAAGTGTTATTATCCTGCATGCATGGGAAAGAAAAACAAACTTTAGAGTAGGCAATTTAGTTGAGATTCTACAGCTAATATCATCACAGTTACCATTCAGATCTATTTCTCTGCAAAAAAACAAAAAGAAAGAAAGAAAAAGAAAACATTCAAAAGTGATTAGCACAGTTCAGTGACTCCTTTGCCATTTATTTTATTCCAACACACCTGAAAGACAGACACACTCCTGTCAGGAGTGGTAAAACAGTGTTCTCAAAGTAAAAAAGGAGAGATATGTGTTAAACTAGCCAAAGGAAGAATATCTTTAAAAAGAAACAAATTTTTGAAATGATTTTGGACTCCAGTTATGATAAGGGAAACATGGCTTGTACCTTCAACCTCCTTTTTGGAGGCTCGCCAATCTAAATGGTCAAATTAAATATAAATTTCCCTATGTAAATATATCCCTAACTTACAAACCATCTCATTTCATTATACCATGATGTTTCCTTATAAAGTTTTCAAATGTTTACATAAGCATGTCATGTATTTGATATAAAATCTATCATAAATTAGTATTATATTAAATGTAAGACTGCATACCTAAATGAATGCATCCAAAGGTATGATGAGAAATTACAGAAATTGAATATCTTTTAAGTAGTAACCATGGAACACTTATGAGAAACAGAAAATATGCCCAAGAGTAGAAATGACCCTTTTTCAACAATCCAAGATTGACTGTAGTGATTGACATCAGACTCAGGCAGTATTGTATATTATTAATATAAGGATTCAAGAATACTTAGAAAAATATGTGCAGAGCTCTAGAAGCTAAAATTGGTTCACTTAAAACTTGTCATGTTAAATTAATTACATATCTTTAAATGTTGTTTGACTAGGTGGTTGAGATTATCTTTGTATACAAGATTGAGAAGTAAAAGACTTCATGGTAGTGCAAATGGATGCAACATTCCATGCCTGCATTACTTATAATACCTAATACCTAATACAACGTAAATGCTATGTGTGGTAGTCAGTCTTCTGTCTCTGTGACAAAAATTCCTAAACTAATTAACATAAAAAGATGAAAGGTTTACCATTTCACTCCATGGTCTCTTAACCCTTTCAATATTCCCTTTAAGGACACGCACTCAATGATTTAACTTCCTTTCACTTTGTTCCATGTCTTAAAGAGTCTACTACCTCCCAATATTTTTGAACGCTGGCTAGGAAGCTTTGTAATACATGTGCCTTTGGGGGAAATTTAGGATTCAAATTATGGCACTACATTAGATAGTTGTTATACTGTATTGTTCAGGATATATTGATAAGGAAAATATATCTGTAATTTTTCTTATTATCTTCCACTTGCATTTGGTTGAATCTATGGATACAGAACTCACAGACTTAGAGAGTTGACTTTTTCTCTCTCTCTCTCTCCATCTATGTATACAAATATCACTTCTGTTTTTCTGCAAAGAACGTGAATAGACATTCATACAAAGAAGATGAAGAAATGGCCAATAAGCACATGATAACACGATCAACATCACTAATCAATAGGGAAATGCAAATCAAAACTTTATTGAGACATTACCTCACAATCAACTAGATGGATACCATCAGAAAAAAGAGAAAAAAAAAAACAAGAGTTGGTGAGAAAGTAGAGAAATTGGAACTCTTGTGCATTGATAGAAATGTAGAACGATATAGGCAATGTGAAAAACAGTGACAACTATGAAAATCATTAAAATATAATTAACATATGATCAGGCCATTCTATTTCTGGGTATGTACCCCAAAGAATTGATATCAGGGTTTCTAAGAGATATGTGTACACCCATGTTCATACCACTAATGTTCTCAAAAGTTAAAACTTGGAAGCCATCCATTGTTCATCAACATATGAATAGATAAGCAAAATGTGGTATCATACATGTGATGGAATATTATTCACCCCGGAAAGGGAATGTTTTTCATGTAAGCTGCTACATGGACGAAAATTGAAAATGTTATAGTAAGTAAAATAAGTCATTCACAAAAAAACAAGCATTGCATGATACACTTGCTAGAGTTACAGTATTTACCAAAATCATATAGACAGGAGTAAGGTGGTTTCTGGGGTTTGGAAAAGAGAGATTGGGAAGTTATTGTTTAAAAGAGTATAGAGTTTTAGGTTTTCAAGATGTAAAGAGTCGGGGCTGGGATTGTGGCGCAGTGGTAGCGTGCTTGCCTAGCATGCATGAGGCACTGGGTTCGATCCTCAGCACCACATAAAAATAAAATAAAGATATTCTGTCCAACTACAACTAAAAAAGTAAATAAATATTTAAAAAAAAAGATGTAAAGAGTCCTGTAGATTGATGGTAATGAAGGTTGCACAATGATAAGAATATGCATAATACCAGAAAACTGTATACTTAAAAATGGTCAAGATGATAAAGACAAGAGTTAAACAGAAACATATGTGGGCTAGTATATTTGTTACTCATGTAAATACATATATGTGATCCATCTACATTTGTTGGACAATTTTGTCTAACTTCAAAATAAGAGTAACAAATTAGTTGTATAACGGATGATGTATGATTTACCATCTTCTTTCTGATGAGAAAGGATAACAGCTATTTTTCCTTTTCCTGACATCTGGTCTGAGTAAATTTATATTTTAAAATTTTAATTTGCCTATATTTTGGTACTAGGGATTGAACCCAGTGGCACTTTGGCACTGAGTTACATCCCCAGCACTTTTTTTAAAAAAAATTTTTTAGTTGTAGATGGCCACAATATTTTTACTTTATTTATTTTTATGTGGTGTTGAGGATTGAACCCAGTGCCTCATGCATGCCAGGCAAGTGCTCTACCACTGAGCCACAACCCAGCCCCTCCAGCACTTTCTATTTTAATTTTGAGATAGCATCACACTAAGCTGTTGAGGTTACCCTTGAACTTGTGAGCTGTCTGCCTCAGCTTCCAGAGTTGTTGGAATTATAAGCATGCACCATGGTGCCCAGCCAAAATTTACAATGCAATATGAAATGTTATAATGAATAACTTGAACTCCTTATTGTAATAACATTTCTTCTAATTTGTGGTATCATTATACTACTACCAGCCTGTGAAGATAGTTTTTTTTAATATTTACAATAAGAGTTATGTCTATTTGATGTAAAGTGTAATCAAAATTATCTCATCACAGAAATGTCCAGTGAATTTTTAACTTCTTCCACAGCATTTAACAAGAGTATATTGCTGAGCAATATTCTAATTATTTTAACCTATGAGTGGAGAATCATGCTTTGTATGAATAAGAATTAGAAAACTAACAATGCAAAAATAAGGTTTAGAGTCATAATAAAATTCACATCAAAATCAAATTGGCACAAATTTAATGATATGTTACATTATTCCGCGTGGCAATTATTCAAAAATATTTTTTAAATGACAGTAATTGGCATTGCTTTATTCTCACCAAATAATTTATTGGGGTCATGAATATTGTTAGACAACTCTAACTATTTGAAGGTACTTTGTCATTTTGAACCTGAAAGCCCATTGAAACTTTCAACTAGTCACTGTGTCTGATTTCTGCAGTCACACAGACTTCCAGTTCAACATGACAGTTATCCAATTTTTGAAATATCTACCTTTTCTGTACTTCAACCTCATGTCTTCCCTGTTCCAGGACAAGCAATTCAGTTTGTCTCAATTGTTAATCATAGAGTATGTTTTTCAAGCTCCTAAGAATCTTGATCATGCTCCTATGGATATTTTTTATCTTTTTTTCTTTCCCAAAGAGATCTTGGATATATCAAGAAAATGAGAAAGTTTGATGATTATTTCATTATTTCATTTTTTGATTTGTATAATCTATTTCATTCTCAATTTGAGTTACTTTTTTTCAAATAGAAGGATACATTATATATTCTTTTGCATATGGCTTCATTTTGCAAGCATGTTATTGGTCTATTCAGGTTTTCATTTTTAAAAATACACCTAATGGCTTAAAAACCAAATTTATTTTATCAACATTCTGGAAGCTTAAACTCCAAGATCAAGGTTGGAGAGGATTAGTTTCTATTGAGGGCACCTTTCCTGGCTTGCAGAAGCTGACTTCCTACTGTACCCGTGCTTTAGTTAGCTTTACTGTCACTGTGACCAAAATATCTGATAAGAACAATTTAGAAAAGGAGAAGTCTATTTTGGATCATGGTTTTAGAGATTCAGTCCATGATTAACTGACTCCATAGCTCTGGTCCTGAGATGAGGCAGAGCATCCTGGTAGAAAGGTGTGACAAAGGAAAGCAGCTCAAAGCATGGCAATCAGGAAGTAAAGAGTTCATCTCACCAAGGACAAAACATAAACCCAAAGTCACACCCACAGTGATCTACTTCTGCCAGCCACACTCTAGTTGCCTACAGTTAGTGCCTAGTTAATCCATATCAGAGGATTAATCCACTTGTAAGTTTAGACCTCTCATAATCTAATCATGTCACCTGTGAGGATAATTGTCTTTTCTCACATATGAGCTTTGGGGGGGACACCTCATTTCTCAACCATAACAGTCCTCACATGGCTTTTCAAAGATGGATATGCCTAGCATGTAGAAGACAGAAGGTAGGACAAGGAGGCTCTCTGATGTCTCTTTATATAAGAAAACTAATAAACTAATCCTATGAGTTCAGGACATGCCCTTATGAATTTATGCCACAGCCCATGTTCCAGATGGCAACACTGCTTGACAAAGTTCCACTGGGCCCATATGGATATAGGCTAAAGCATTTACTCCTTATTTTGTTTTTGCTTGGAATGATTGTTGGCAGGATAATAGAGATATTTATACTAGTGAATGTTTTCTTGCTAACCCTGAAGAAAAAACACTCTTGTCCAATTCTATGCAGAAGTCACCTCAGTCTGGAGTTAATGATTATATCACTCAGGAGCAGAAACAGTCTCAGTCTCCTATTATGCCTTCCAACCTTCTCCTAGGAAAGATATAAAATCCCAAAAGCACGTCTAGAAAACCCCCTTTTGGAAGTCCCCATAATGTATATTGTGGGGAGCTAGCTCTATGCTATGCCCTAATGACTAGCCATTGTGTGTAAATGGGAAAGGCACAAAGGAAGGAGGAACTATGTGATTGGTTTACATTTATTTGCACTTGATCACTCATTGGCCTCATCATTCATGCCAGGACATTCAGTAAGTCTTGTCTCTTAAGGAACCTCAGCTGGATAAGCATTCCCTCACAGCACACTCTACCAGAACACCACAAGTTATAGATGTGCTCATTCTCCTGGTTCAACTTTCCGGTGCTTATAGCTTCTTTGTTAGTTCCATCATCCCCCACTAAGGTAAAGTTGCTCTCTAAAAGCTCTCCATGTGTGTTAAACCAGGCCTGAGCTAGGCAACTATTTTTATTCTTTCCAATGATGTAGTTCATGAGATAGGCAAGCAGACCACTCACCATCAAAATTTCTAGATAATAACTTTCCCAGCTGTTCTGAAGGTGTGCAGGTACGTCAACAATTGTTATTGGGTCTTTATTTTTGCTAGAAGTAGTATCTGGTTTGTCTTCATAACCTTCAAATCCTTCATCATCATAAGGTTCACTCTCAGTATCTCCCTCCTGGGTATCTGCATCTTCAAAATCTCCTTCTTGGTTTTCATCTTGCCCATCCAATTCCACAGTGGTCTCATCTTCATCATCTTCAGTAGTTATCACCCATTGAGGAGATTCAGTAACAGAATCTTCCAGAACATCCTCAAATTCAGCAAAGTCATTATGTTCATGCTTCAGAGAGATCAGAGCAATTTTCCTTTTCTGTCTGAACTAGGCTCTTTCTGTATTTGGACCTCTTCTGGAGCAAGAGGGCCAAATTTCCTCACATGCGGCACCACAATGCAGGGGTTGCAGTCCGTCCCGAGCCAGCGGGTCGAAGGGGCACCCCCACATTCACCTAGCCATGGAAGTTGGGAAGAGTTGGAGCTGACTAGTCATCCATTCTCAGCCCTCTGCCGCAGGACTATCAGACATGCTAGGGACTACAGTCAGAGCAGGCACCCGTTTATTTGCGGAACAAGCATTCAACTTATAGGGCCGTTCGTCCAATCAGAGACAATGCATGTAGGCAATAGCCATCCATGTGGCAAGGCACGTAAGCCCCCTAAATTCTGTCCACGAGCTGCACGTTCGCAGAACCAACAGTAAATGTAAACCAATCACATAGTTCCTCCTTCCTTTGTGCCTTTCCCATTTACACACAATGGCTAGTCATAAGGGCGTAGCATAGAGCTAGCTCCCCACATATATGACTTCATGAAAATATCTGCTCTTCCTAGGGAAAATATATTCCCTAGCTCATTCAATGGGAAATTTAGGCAGCTGATGTGGCAATTGCAGCAGCAGGAATGTGGGCAACAAATTCTCCTATTGTACTCAAGCCAAAAGCTATAGCTTTGGTACAGCCAAAACCTGAAAAAAGTCCTTTTGCCCAGGTGGGTTCCTCCTACCAGACATTCAGGATCATATATAATCTTTGAGATGGGAAAGGGAGTTACATGGCAGGTACCCAGATGAATAGTTACTACTCCAGAACCACCTCCTACAGTCACACAGCCTCCTTTACCTTGAACAGGAGCCTATATATATGGGGAAAGATGGGTTTCATGTATAAAACTTTATCACTCTGGGAAGAATCAGGAGACAGAGACCTAGATGTTTACCTAGGGAAGTAGAGTTAAAACTATGCAAGCAATGGTTTGAGCAGAACTTAAGTAATGTTAATTTGGGAAGATTTTATACTAAAAATAATATATGTAGATGATAGTATAGAAGATGTGATTTTAGTCACATAGACTAGCTATATAGAAACTTATATAGAAACTTACTTATTCATTTATAGTAGAAGTAGAAACTTAAGAGTCTGGTGAAACCACAAACCACAGTCTCACATCTAGTAGATTATTATCAGCTTTGCCTAGTTATTACATATTAGCACATATTAGCCTCAATGGTTATTCTTAGAAAATTAAGGTAATGGGTTTAAGGGGATAGATGAGACTTTAACAATTTTAAGGTAGACATTAAGATAGGTTAAGAAAAAATAAAAATTCAGAAAACCTCTAGATGAAAGGTAATAGATTAACATTTTGATAGGTCTATTTTTTAGCTTATTAAGTGTGTTTTTCTACTTTAAGCTGGCCAAAACTGTCATATGTAATCATTAAATATAGAATGTATGTTTTATGTATTTCCTTATTGTGGGATCTCATGGAATAACATCTTGCTATATTTGTATGATTAATAATGTATTCATTTATGATGATCTAATGATTTTAATGGAAATAGTCTGAGAAAAACAAAGTTTGTTGAACATTTTATGGATATAAATAAATTCCTGCCACTGAGCAAATTCAGACCACATCTGGTCTCTGCGTCTCATTCCCCATCCCCTTGCTGACACCACTCATGCTACCTTCAAGGACCTCACGACCTGCAGAGGCTGGACCCCTGCAAATTCATTTAACTTTAACTACTTCTTTCAAGGTCCCATTTTCAAATGCAGTCACACTGGGAAGTTAGAATTTCAACATATTCATTTTGGAGGAACACAAATACTCATTCCACAATAAGTATAATGTTTTATAAATTCATCCATGTTACTATATGTTTCTGTGGTGTATCCCTTGGTTATTTCTGTATAATATCATATTTTATGGAAACAATTTCTTTATCCACTCACCAGTTGATGATTTGAGTCATATCCAGATTTGGGGATCTTGTACATAAAGCTGTTAAAAATATTTCTATACCTGCTTTTGTATGTACATCATTTTTATTTATTTCTCTTCAGCTAATAGCTGGGAGAAGAACTGCTGGGGTCATATGGCAAGTGTTAAGTATATGTTTTGTATTACAGGTACAAGAAACTGTCAAAGTAAAGGTAGCATTTTACACTTCCACTAGGGGCATGAGAAATGAAACTGTTCCACAAAATCATGAAGCTTCTTTAATTTTAGCAATTGTAATAAGTGTATAACGGTGTTACATCATGATTTTAAATGGCATTTCTCTGGTGGTTAATATTATTGAATAGTTTTTTTCATGAGCATATCTTTGAGATCTTAAGTTTTGCTAACTTCTTCCCAGCACAGATCTATGGTGACTCTGTTGTTTCTCTGTACCCCAGGGAGCATCTGGAGATCCACCACAGAGCTAGTATTAACCCTGCCCTGAAAGCACACAGTCCAGAATGCTCTGGACATAATTTTAGGGGAATTTTGCATTCCCACTCTCTTGCTGACATGCTTCAACATGTTAGCTCTGCCCATGGCATTCAAAGCTGAAAAAACTCTAGAGACAATTTTTACCCCGATAGCTCCACTTTGTGTGTTATTCCCTTCCAGCCAGCAAAGCAGCTGAAAATCTCAACAAATTGCAGCTACAAATTAATACTTCTAATCACCAGGGAAGCACCACAAAGGAAACTAGAAGTGGATAAATAATTCCCAGGCTTTGCTTTGTCCACGGTGTAACAGGCTAAGAAGACTAGGAGGACAGCTTTGATCAGTATGGTTTGCAAGCATCCACCCTTGCCTTTCATTAGAATACCTTGATAGGAAAGAAATTTTAATTCTTATTAGTACTTTTTGTTGCTGGTGATAGATGTTTTTTGCTTGTTTGTTTTTCTATTTTTCTCTCCTCTTTTTAATCTTAATGCTTTTTTGCCTTTTTAAATTTTGTCTGCTTTTCTTTTTTCTACTTTCTAGTTATTGTTTTTCTTCCTTTTGCTCTTTTTAAATATTTTTACTTCTATTATCTTTTTAACTTGTTATTTTATATATTAATTTTATTCCTATCTTTTCTGTTTTTGTTATTGTTGCATTTGTTTGGTTTTTATTTTGTTTAACTAGTTAATCTTTTGGCAATGCTAGGAATTGAGCCCAGAATTACATTCACATTGGTAGAATGCTCTGGCTGTTCTTAAACTACACTCTTAGCTCACCTGAGAGGAATTGAACTTTGCTTCAGCCAAGGCCTAGTCCTGTTTAAACCTTGGCAGATGATTCATCTTAAATAAAAGTAGATATGAAAGTCCCCAGCTGACAACCCATCTTGAAGCAGGCATGGCTAGGGTAGCCATGATAGCTTGCTCCTAGACACACACCCCTACAGCAACAGCAGAAAGAAATAACACAACTGTTGTGGACACCACACCTAAGAATGTTTCAGCATCAGTCATTTCCATACTGTATCTGATTGCACTTTGATGATAAGACTGAAGATGAGTGCCAGGCAGCAGGAGATGTAAGCCCAGCCCCTGCAATTCCCCATGAAACTCTAGGATCTGCACCAGTGTCCAAGCAGAAAAATAAACTTTCAAGCCCCTCACAACTGATTATATAATCAAAGGTAACAACACAGTGAAGAGATAACCCACAGAATAGGAAAAAATCTTTGCCAGCTTGCTCTTCACCTACAGAGGATTAATATCCAGAATATATAAACAACTCAAAAAAACTCAACAACAAAAGAACACATTATGCAATCAAAAAATGGGCAAATGATCTGAATAGACACTTCTCAGAAGAAGAAACACAACTGGCCATTAAATGTATGATAAAATTATCAATCTCTTTAGTCATCAAGGAAATAGAAATCAAAACTACATTGAAATTCTGATTATATTCAGAATGGCTATTATAAAAAACAAAACAAATGCTGGTAAGGATGTGAATAAAAAGGAACCCTTGCACACTATTCTTGGGAATATAAATTAATACAGAAAACAATATGGGGTTTCCTCAAAAAATTAAATAAGAACTACCACAAGAACCAGCAGTACCACTCATGGGTATATACCTGTTTTAGTCTGCTTCCTTGCTGCTGTGACTAAAAGACCTGAAAAGAACAATTGTAGAGAAAGAAAAGTTTATTTTGGGGCTTACAGTTTCAGAGGCCTCAGTCCATAGACAGCCAGCTCACAACTTGAGGTGAGGCAAGACATCAGGGTGAAAAGAGTGTGGTAGAGGAAAATGACTCACATGATGATCAGGAAACAAAGAGCGAGACTATCTCCACTTGCCAGATATATATACCCCAAGGGCATGCCTCCAATGATCCACCTCCTCCACCCACACCCCACCTTCAATTACCACTCAGCTAATCCCTATTACGTGATTCATGCTCTGATTGGGTTATGGCTCTCATAACCTAATCATTTCAACTGTGAATGTTCACACATCAGCTTTCGGCAGACACCCAATATCTAAACCATAACAATATCCAAAGGAAAAGAAGTCAGCATAATGATGAGATATCTGCATACACCTGTTCATTGAGGCACTTTTCACAACAGCTAAGATATGAAATAAGTCTAGGTCTCCTTCAACAGATGAAATGATAAAGACCATAGAATAATGAAATCATGTCATTTGCAGGAAAATGTATGGACATAATGTTAGACAGAATAAATCAAATAAAGACAAGCATGTTTTCTCTCACATGTGGAAAAAATGAAAAAAAATGACCTGAAAGTAAAAGAGGGTCAATTGGTGAATAAGAAGGGGACTTACATGAGCAAGATTAAATATATTCATGTATGAAAATGTTATAGTGAAACGCACCAACTTTTACAATTGATATGCATTCATAATAAAAGGAAATAAATAAGCATGTGGTTTTTTCTTTCTTTTATCAAGATAATATGAAAAAATACTTGATTGATTTTAAAATGTTAATCAACTTGCAATCCTAGGATAAATTCAGTTGGACAGGATGTATTATCTATGTATTTTCTGTATTTGTTTTACTAATATTTTGTTAGTGATTTTCTTGGTCTGGTTTCATGAGTAATACTACTCTATAGTTTTCTTTTCCAATAATGCTATTGTCTAGTTTGGGTATGAAGGTAACATTGAACTCCTAGAATTGGTTGAAAAGTGTTATATAATTTTATATGTTCTGAAAACAAAAGTATAGTACTGGTGTTATTTCTCATTGATTATTTCCAAGAATAAATGTGTAAAGCAATTTAGGTATGGAGTTTTGTTTTTAAGTATGCTATAAATTGTAATTTTAGATTTTTGATAAATATAGGGCTGTTCATATGTTCTAATATCGAGTTACTTTTAGTAATCAATTTTAAAATGTGTTAATTTCATATGTCAAACTTATTCACATGAATTTTTATAATATTCTCATATTCTTTTAAATTTAATGTGGCTGGTAAAAATGTTTTCTCTTTTCTTTCTGATATTTCATGTTTGAGTCTTCTTTTCTCCTTTATCAGTTAGCTAGAGATTTATCAATATATTTCAGTTTTGAAAAACCAAGTTTTGCTTTGTTGATTTTCTTCATTTGTCCATTTTCTATTTCATTTATTATCCTTTCTACTTTTTTCCTTTTTTCTTATGCTTGGGTGTAATTTGCTATTTCATTTATTTTTAACTTTATGATATATATCACAATTTTAGACATTTTAAAAATGTGCACATAAGCCATGCATAGTGGCATACAGCTGTAATCGCAGCAACTCAGTTGGCTGAGGCAGAAGAAGCACAAATTCGAGACAATCATCAGCAACTTTGTAAGGCCTTAAGCAATTTAACAAGACCCTGCCTCAAAACAAAAGAAAATAAATTAAAAAGGGAAGGGGATGTGGCTCAGGTGCAAAGCATCCCTGGGTTAAATCTGTAGTGCCTCAACCCCAAAAATGTACTTAAAATTATAAAGTTCTTACTAAACATTCTTCTCTCTGGCTTCTATAAATTTTAAATTTTGTTTCCTTTTCATTTTAATTCCGTTTAAAATGTTTCTAATTTCCTTTGTGATTTTTTTTGATCCATGGTTTATTTCAAAATGTTCTGTTTACTTCTCAAATATTCCAAAAATGTCCAGATATTTTGTTATATATTCCTAATATAATTTTGCAGTAGTCAGCAATCATACATTAGATTATTTCCATCTTTTATAATTTATTGAGATTTGCTGTTCTTGCATATAGTCTGTCATAGTTAATGATCCATGAACATTTTAATATATTGTTTATTATGCTATTTTGGGCACAGTATTTTGTAAATGTCAATTATATCTAGTTTTCTATATCTTTCTTTCTGCTTTGTTATTGTATTACAGAGGAATGATTGCTAAGATCTCTAAATTTAACTGTGGAATTGTCTGTTTGTTCTAATTTTAGTAAGTTTTTCCATCGTGTGTTTTAAAATTCTGTACTTAGGTGCAACTGTATTTAAGGTATTTATAACTTCATGATGACTTATCCTTTTATCAAAATTAAATGTCCGTATTATCTATTATAATTCCTGTTCTGAGATTATCAGTTGTCCATATTAAGATAGCCACTCTGGTTTTATTTTGATAGTGTTAGTATGGAATATCTTTTCAATCTTTTTACTTTTAACCTCTTTCTTTATAATTAATGTGTTATTTTTCATAATTTATATTTTTATGTTCTCTTAAAACAGTATGAAAATCTTTGTGAATCATTAGCATTTTATATCATTTGTATCAAATGCAATTAGTGATGTTTATATTTAAACTGTCATATTGCTATACATTATTATTTTCCCAAACCTTTTTGTTAATTTAATTTTTAAAAAAATTTTTTAGTTATAAATGGACCCAATATATTTTGATGTATTTATTTTGATGTAGTGCTGAAGATTAACCCAGTGCCTCATATGTGCGAGGCAAGCAATTTACCACTGAGCTACAGCCCCAGCCCTTAATTTAATGTTACTACCTACTTTGGATACATTGTGCATTTTGTAGCTTGACATTTTATTCACTTTATTAGTGTATTACCTATGTAATTTAGTTTAAATTTTAATAATTTTTCTAAAGCTTATAGTATACTTATTTAACGTATTACGTATTTTATATATTTTGATACTTTATGTAGTTTTATAATGATATATTCTATTTTTCCCATTCTTTTGCTATTATTTCCTTGCATTTTATTCCTACAGGCATCACAAATCCTATAAGACAATATTTTATTTTTCCTTTAAAGAGTAAGTTATCTTTTTGACCCAAAACTCAAGAGAATCCTTATGCAGATTTCTGGAAGTCATTTTCATGTGGCTTCTTGTTCTTTTTTACTCTTCCAAGTTATTTCCAAACATCCAGGTATCACCAAACTCAAAACTCTCTCTCTTCAATTCAGCAAAATTCTTTTCTTTCCATGGATTCTTCATCTCTGAATTATAATTAAGAAAGTGACTCTAAAATAAATAAAAACTAAGATAATCACATGGCTCATATATTTCTGTCATTTCAGGCATTGCATTCCTGTACAACCTGATATCAAATGTCTAAATAAGTTGTTTCATATGTTTTCCTAGTTTTATAGCTGTTTATGTGAAGAGGACAAGTTAGATATCAATTACTTTCACAGTGCCATTGTCAAAAGCTACAAGCATTATTTTGTAAACTGAATATATAGTTCATTCTTATAATGGTGCATTTACCAGTTTGGGCTTAATGGTCCAGTTGTGAAGATATTTTGAAAACTGATTATGCTGATGAATTTATCAGTGGTTTCCCAAATGTTGTACACTATTCAATCTGGTATCTCTTGCATGTCTAATAACACACTGTGTTTCAAAGTATATATTTGTTATAGTCCCATTGAATGATCTTTTCTGTTAAATATGTCCCTTGATTTTCTTTCATCATTTTGTTAATACCAGAAATATCTGCAATATTAAGGAAATAACTAACTAATCAAAGGTGTCACATGAACAACTATACACTATTTATTGTAGAATGGCACTGAAAAAATTGAGATAATGTGACTATAAATTCAGTGTGTTTCATTCAGTTAAACTCCTCTGTATTTTGCCTTTAGTAACTTAAAAAACAAATAATATGTAATATATTTTTAATACATGATATATGTCAGACTGTTCTGGGTGCTTTTATGTACATTATAGCATTTGATTTTTAAAACATTCAAATGTATTTGGTCTCCCCATTACATTTATACATGAAAAAACAGATGATTTTAGAAGATAAATGACTTTCCAGAATTATATAGCTAATAAGTAATGAAACCACCACCCAAACCCATATTTTGATATCCAGCAAATATTCATACAAAATTGGATACATATTCAATCAAATATATGTAGTATTGTTTTGAATGTTTCATAGTATTCTTAATATTTTCTTTCAAAGTTTAATGTGCAATGATTTTCTATAGAGTAAGTTTTCAATATCACCTAATATACTATTCACTTTGCAGAAATTTATTTTATGTAAAAGAAATAAGTATGTTAACAAAGAATACCGGCAACAATATAAAAAATATTTATATACCTGAGAAGAATTATCAGAAGTTAAGTTTTATATTCTTGTACTGCTCTTAGACTAATGGCAATAATTTAATTCATTGAGGAGGTAGT
Source organism: Geosciurus inauris (assembly GCA_004024805.1). Classification (NCBI taxonomy): domain Eukaryota; kingdom Metazoa; phylum Chordata; class Mammalia; order Rodentia; family Sciuridae; genus Geosciurus; species Geosciurus inauris. The sequence goes on from PVHX01026840.1 coordinate 18,680, forward strand.
TGAAGCTTCCCTTGAAAAAGGCAAAATGATGAATTCAGAGTACATACAACTTATTTCATCAAATAATGAGCTGAAAACTGAGGACAACATTGATATACAGTGGATATCAATATATGTATCATTTCTAGGGCAGGGGATGGAGCTCAGTGGCAGAGAACTTATCTATGTGCAAGCTTCTGGATTTGAAACTCAGCACCACAAAAGAGACATTATTTCTAGTTACCTACACATCATTTTCCTTTTGACTTCTTTCCTTTTCTTTTTGCTTCCTTCATTGGATCCTTCATAACATCCTCCTACTCAAAAGGATAGCTGATATGCCCTATAAAAACATTCTTTTGAAAGAATGTTTGTAACATTATTCACAGTCACTTAGGGTTGGGATTAAATCTCATGTCCATAAATAGAACACTGGAGAAGAAGCTGATGTTTATTCATGCAACACAGTACTATATAACAAAGAAAATGAATATGGAGACATGTAATACACACAACAATATGGATGAATCTTTCAAACTTAATGTTGGGTGAAAAAAAAGCCACAATTGTTCACACTGTATAATTTCATTCATATACAGTTTTTAAAAGAATGATACTAATATAATGTACAGTATTGGGAGTCCAGGATGTTTGCTTGGGAAAATGAGGTAGAAATAGTGACTGGGAAGTATACAGAGTGGTTTTGGTGCTCTGTCAGTGCTCCATTTTCTGATCTGAGGACTGGCTATACAGATATATTAACTTCATAAGAATTAATTAATTTATGATATGTAGTTTTTTTCTAAAATTCAATAAAATTCTAAATATAGACAACAGACATACTATAATCAGGTTTAGTGGAAGTTAATTATTTCCTGGCTTTCAAAATTAGATATGGGAGCCAGGCACTATGGTGCATTCCTGTAATCCCTGCAGCTTGGGAGGATGAGGCAGGAGAATCATGAGTTCAAAGCCAGCCTCAGCAACAGTGAGATGCTAAAGTATTCAGTGAGACCCTGTCTCTACATAAAATACAAAAAATAGTGCTGGGGATGTGGCTCAGTTGGTTGAGTGCCCCTGAGTTCAATTCCTGGTACACTAACCCAAATAAAATTAGATATGGGAGAACTATACAATTCACTGGCCATAAATCATAAGGTTCTTTCAGATTTTTGACTCGTGAACCGAGAGAGAGAGAGAGAAGGAATGATGCTCAAGGTGTTCCCTTTAATGCCAATAGAATTTCGGAAATAGTGAAGAATCTGTAAGAGTAATCTAAGTGGAAATATTGGTTAAAATTCATTAAATAAAATGTCTTATAACTCTGAATCAAAAACCCTTTTAGGCTACCACCAAAATTTCTTAAAATCAGTAACTTTAAAAATAGCACTTCTACATCTTTTGGGTTTCAGTTTGTATGTACAGGTAGTTTCAGTTCTCCATGCCTTCTTTATTTGAGCAATTATCCATAACTTTAAGAGAGGAAACATGCAAATTATTTTCCAGTTGGTACATTTAGCATGTATCTT
>PVHX01026841.1:0-20186 GCA_004024805.1 Geosciurus inauris
AAAAAAAAAAAAAAAAAAAAAAATTCAAGAAAAGAAACACACTATATTTATTTTCTTCTGCTTCTGTTTATTCCCCAGATGGTCTAGTCTAATTTAATGGTTTTAAATACTGCCATTGTGGTCTTGACTCCCACATATTTATCTCCAGCCTCACCCTGTGCCCTGACCTCCAAATTTACATCCGACTACCTAGTTGATGTTCCTAATTAGATATTTAATGGGGACCCCAAACATAAGCTCAATGCAGAAATCCTGCCACCTCCTCTCAAACCACTACTTTCATGTTTCTCATCTCATTTGACAGCAACTTTAATCATCTAGTTGCTCATGATGAAACATCACCTCTCGTCTCCTAATCTGATATGCCAGGATTTCCTGCTGAATCCTCCCCGAAAGTATAATCAGAAAAAGCTTCTCCCTACCAACACAGCTAAGCAACTATTATTTCTCACCCAGATTATTTCAATAATTTCCCAACTGAGTTCCCTGTTTCAGGCTTGCCCTTCTAAAGGGGCTTCTCCACACATGGCCCCTTCCAATGACCCACCACCTCACCTGATGCCCAAAAGCTCTTACCAAGCCCTCTGAGGTTTCCTAAATTGGTTCTGTGCTACTTTCTGACCTTATATGCCCCCTGCTCTCCTTTGCTATTCTCCAGACACCCCAAGAATCCTTCTGCCCTGGGACACACACACTTGATAATCTTCTGCCTGGAAAGCTCTTACTGTGGTGCCCCTGCCCCCACTTCTTTCAGGCTTCTTTTGCAATGTTACCACTGAGATTTTCTTGGCCACTTTATATACAACAGCAACTGCTCCCCCTCCCAAAACACACAGATACAGAGCTGACTGTTCCCCTGAAAGCTGCTCTACTCTACCCCACAGTTCTTATCATTTGGTCATACATGTATGTGTGCATATACCTGTATATCTACATCCATAATCTATCTATCAGCTCCTGTTTCTCACCACTAGGATACAAACTCCATGTGAGCCAGCATCGGGACTGTTTTGTTTGCTGCTGTATCTGCAGCTCTTAATAGAATGTAGGACTCAATAAATATTGGATAGATGAATGAATATGAGGTTCCCTCCTAAATGTAATATTCCCTGGTGAGCTACTCTAGGTTCCTTCTGCCTCCCAACCCCTCACACCCAAAGTTGAGAGCTTTTTGACAACAGAAACCAAGTCTCATGCATCATTCACTATCTGTTTTCATCTGTGTATCCCAAGTGCCCCGTCTCCAGTATATCTGGCCATTCAAAAAGAGTCGTTTCACTGAACCATTCACACTTCTGAAACATAGAAATAATACAATAATTACTACTTTAGCCAGACATAACTCCTATATCTCATGTGTCCACTCCCAAATCCCAATTCTCTCCCTGGCTTACCATTCCAATGAGAAGGATAAAATAATACAAGTCAATCCATGCAAGAAAATGAATAGAGGCCATTTGCCCCATAACTAGCCCAAAGACTACCTATCACCTTATCATATGGGGCAAAAGTCCCTAAAGGGGATGAGAGGTGGAATTACTGGTAGCCTCAACTTCTCTGATACTTTCTAAGACCATGTGCCTAATTATCTATTCACCATTTTTAAATTTTTCCTCAAAGAAATTTGCACTAAATATTTTAATCTTAAAAGCTCATTAAAAAGCCGGGCATGGTGGTGCACGCCTATAATCCCAGCAGCTCAGGAGGCTGATGCAGGAGGATTGCCAGCCTCAGCAAGTTAGGGAGGTCCTAAGCAACTTAGTGAGACCCTGTCTCAAAATATAAAAGGGTTAGGGATGTGGCTCAGTGTTTGAGCACCCCTGGATTCAATTCCCAGAAAAAAAAAATAAAAACAAAACAAAACAAAAAACTCATAAAACCTGGAAGAGGTGGGAATTTTTCTGAGAGATATGGAAGAACATATTCCCATCTTGCTTTGGAATGTGCGTGTGCCTGTTCCCTCCTCATCTCTGACCTCCCAGGTGTTTGAACTTCTCTGATTCCACCATTTTGAAAAGGCCCAACCTCAAAAATAATTTTAACTTAGATTGTTTTTTTTCTCTTTTCCTATCACTACATATTAGAACTCTCATTTTTTCCAGATCTGTTCGGCAAACTTATTTCTTAAAAGTTTTGTTTCACAAAATCAGACAAATTTTATCTTCTGCCAGGTTTGCTCATGATTCATCTTTTTCATTCACTGTCACAGCAAGTTTCTTGCTATTGTTTTCTTTTCCTCTTTCTACATTTCTTTACCTAGTGCATAGGCTCAACAGCCAACTTCTCTCTGTGGAACCCGTGATTTAGTAGGAGGCTTCTATTTGTCAGCTGTATTGTTCTTTCTCTGGGCAGCTTTTTGCTGTTCCTGTCCTTTCCAGGCCAACACAGAACTTGGCATTGCAGGCACAAGATAGATAAATGAAATGTAAATCTAAGGGAAATTACCTTTGCATGGCATATGGTGCCTGCTCCCATAAGGAGTTCAAAGCTGCCTGTTCATTCATAAATTCGGAGTCCCTATATTGTATTATTCATAGACTCACCCATGACACAAAGTTGTTATAAATTTAACATTTACGGAGTGAATGCTAGAACCCAGATTGCCTCCATGGACTTTATCTAGAGTCAAGAAACTCAAGGGATTCTCAGTTTCTTAAAAAAGTTTTTATAAAGTATTGCAGATCTTCAGAGTAAAGAGCAAGCACTTAAATTTATAAGGCTACACATTCAATCAGCTAGGATTTTATTTATTGACATCCAAGACTTTACAGGAATGAATCAAATACCCTGACATCTAAGATGTGGGGCTTCTGGTTGCTCTAGCATTTTACATCCCTATAAACTTTCTTCTAGAACATGATCTGTGTATTAACCAATGGATTTCTGTGGAATTTCAGGAAGGAAAAATGGCTTTATTTTCATAACAAACAAATCAACGCAAAGGCTTCACACAGAACTACCCTCACGGTTTTCTCTGAAAGATCCTGTTTAATATGGGTGTGACACATTTTTTGGTGTTAGGTAGAAAGCCACAATGCTATATTCCCTATTTCATTGTCAGCCCTTCTCCTAAGAACTTCCAATTAGCTTAGAAGGGGAAAAAATAATAAACACAAAAAAAATGGAAGAACTTCACTTCAGATCGCTCAAACTGGTACTGGACTGGCCCTAACATAGCAGGGAAGATCTTTCCTCACCAGGACATGCAAGATCTTTTTCTCCTTTCATTTCTTACTTGAAATTCATGTCATTTAGAATCTTGTCTCAAAGCTGGATCAGAGTGGGACAGGTACTAGCAATGATATGTGTATACAAAATCAAACAACATGGAAAATATACTCAGAAGAGTATTCCCCCCATAAGTCCATTTAACTATGTGGTTAAATTAGGGAGAAATTCTCAGTTTGGTACTGGTATGACTTACATCATCTCTAACTTTTATTAGTATGCCCTTTTAATACAAAGGGTAGACCACAGGCTCACAGACCTCACTAGGTCACAGTTAACTAGTTAGAATTCAGTGACATGTTTCTGCTTATTGGTAATATTATTTCCTGTTTAAGAAAAATGATATTGATTTCCCACCTACAGTAGTTGCTATGATTCGAGTATCTCCCAAAATTCATGCATTGGAATCTTAATTCCTCAAGGTGGCAGTGTTGGGAGGTGGGCCCTAGTGGGAGATGTTTGGGTCAGGAGGACAGAGCCCTTGTGAATGACCTAATACTCTTCTCACATGAGCCAGTTCTTCTCAAAGGACTGGATTAATCCATAAGAGAGGATTGTCATAGAGTGAGGCTGCCCCTCAAGTTTTGTCTCTCTGCCACATACACCCACTTGCTCTTCTGCTTTCTACCATGAATTAAAGCAACATAAAATCTTCACAAGTGCCATACTCTTAGACTTTCCAACTTCCAGAATCATGAGTCAATCTGTTCTTTATAAATTCCCCAGTCTCAGGTGTTCCATTATAGCAACAGAAAATGCACTAAGGCAAAGGTGATACAAAATTTACTTCTTTAAGTTGACCTAAACTCTAGGTAGACTTTGAAAATGAATTTAAAATAATTTTAAGTAAGCGTAACAAGAGGCAAAAATCCTGAAGATGGTATAGGAATGACTAAAATTGAGGAAACCTGAGAATAATTACATGGTACAATTTTATAGAAGTTTATATTAAAATATTGTTTGCCTGGAATGGAAAAAGGGCTTTTATGGTTCCCTAGATTGTCCTGATGACTTGACTTACTTTTTTTGTACAGCAGATTGTCTTTATTGAAGAAAAACAAAAGTCTCAGTCACAGGTATATGAAAAGGAAGTTTTGTGGTTGGTGGGAAGGTGAGGCACAACGGGTAACCATGGCTCCAGTGGGTAACCATGAATCTAAAGGGTATCCTTGGCTCTAGGGAGCAGTAGCAATAGAAGGCCCAAAGTGAAGAGAGACCCGGCCCCTCACTCTGTAGGGATTTGCACTGAGCTCCCTGAGAGTAGAGAGATGGTAAGCTGTTTGGGAACAGCAATCTCAAAGCAGATGCCTGGAGTTTAATGAAGACTTGAAAACAAAATGGTGCCCATCTTAATAAGGAAGAAGGAAGAACAGCAGCATAAAAACTACATCTAATTTGCTCCCCTACTCTCTACTATATTTCTTAACTCTTATATTTTATTTTGAGACAGACACGCTAAGTTGCTGAGGCTGGCCTTGAACTTGCAATCCTCTTGTCTCAGCCTCCCATGTAGCTGAGATTAGAGGTGAGCTCACCTCCTTTCTCAGCAGCATCCTATACATAGCTTCCAAACTACACAATCACCCCTGGCTCCAACATCACCCCTGCATATGACTACTTTTAGCAGGAAAAAAAAAAGTGTTCACATAAATTTAGCCAGGAGACTACTCCCTGACAATAAAACAGAAATTGATGAAGCTTTAGAGACAATGAAACCATTGGGTTTGCCCAGGGCCTAAAGTTTAAAGATGAAGAGCAAAACTTTAAATTGGGACCAACCACAAATGGAACAGGATCAGGAACAGAATTTTAACTGCATTTGAAGGTTTATTGAGATCTCCAGACATCAGTTAGTCTTTTTCTTATCTGGGACTGTTTTTAGAATAAAAGTCAACCATCTGGGGGTTGTTTCAATGAGGTTTGCACTCCAACACCTAAATATATATATCGGCTACTAATTGGAAGTGTAATTTGAGCACTCTTCAAAATTCTTTCCAAAATTAATGAGGGCATATAGTACATAAAGATGTGCAGAGGGATACAAGCTGCACCAGGAGAAATCTGAACAACCTCCATAAACGCAGATGGTAAACAAGTTCACGACATGCATAAAAATGGTGATGGGATTCAAGTTGTGTGAACACCTCAGAGGGGCTCTAAACCCCTGAGCAACATTTTAAAATTTTGCCACAGACTTTGAGGTCTACTGTGGTGTTAAGCCAACTCTTTGTGCCTGCATAAACAGTTCATTTTTCTCTTTAATTATATGCTGTGACTGCTGAATATTAATCTTACCCTTTTTTAAAAAGGAAATGTATATTTTTGTCTGTCATTCAGAGTTTTCCTAAATCTTCAAATACAAAGCAGGTTCGGCCCACAAAGTGTCACTACCCCAAGTACCTTGGGGTTGCCAAAGGGCTCTATGAATAAAAGGCAGAAGGAAAGCAAAGGGACCTTGAACTAGTTGAATGTTTTATGGGTGGTTCCCATTTCCAGAAAAAGTAGAAATTTGTTTTCCAGATCTACTCTCTCCTGACATGTGTCCATGATGAAAAAGGCAGGCGTTCTTTTATCTTACCGAGATCTTTGTTTTATGGAAGATAGAGAAAACAGAAGACAATTCGTAACAATTAATTTAATGCTTCCAGTATTAAATTAGACGATTGAGTAAATTTATGCAGTAATCTGAAACCATCTAAGATGGTAACTGTGAAGATAGCTAGACAACATATACCAACTCATCCCTGACCATGGCGTATCTAAATAGGGAATGAGGCAGCCTTTTCTATTTTTAACTCATTAATTTACATTTTCATGGAGGATATAAGAACCACAACTTCTGTGAGTTTCAGCTATCTTTTGGTCATCAGTTTTACCTGCCTTTTCTCCATTGCTGTGTATACAGATGTCTGTGTCCCCAGTACCCAGCAGGGATATAAGGGAGGATGGGCATGCTTGCAAGGGGGTAGTCCAGGGGGCACAAAGAAGGATGCAGGTTTGCAGAGTACAGTCGAGTCAGACAGGAGTGACAGAAAGAATGGCTTAAAGACATAACTTTGGCTTTGAACCCAAGACATAAATCAGGAAAAAAGAAAACTCATCTCCAACAACTTAAAAATGCAGACCACTTATCAAACACATGGTCAAGTTTTTTACCAGTCTTTAAGTTTGCAGACATAGTGCTTTCATGACTAATATATGGCTCAAATAATTAAAACTGTGTTTTGAAAGCCCTTTGAATTTCAAAGCACAAAGAATTATTCTTTGCATAGTCCTGAGTCAGAACAATCAGGTAGAATAAGGCTGTATGTCAGTGCCTAGATCATTTGTTTTATGATTTACTTAATTCATCATAATATTTACCACTACTTACTCCTAAACAATATTGATCCACGCTTTCCCAAAGCAGGTTATGGAGGTCTGGATCGAAACCGTCTCTGCTAGTAACAGTTTCTCTAGGAAACAGTTCTATTTAAAATGTTTCATAGGCCATCTAGTTATTTGTTCATTGTTAGGGATAGTGGGAGAGAATAGAATAGACAAGCAGCCGCAGCTGGCAGCTGGAAGTAAGACTAGATCTGGTATTATTAAAAGGGTAGATGGTATATTCTGTGCCCTATGGAAAATAGTTTGATAATACATCTTGACCCAGAACTTATTAAAAAATCCATTACCTTTTTAATTCAAGTTTATAATGCCCTTTGGAATTTCAATTTGGGCATTTCTTACCAAAATAATAGGTAGTTTTATTACTGAACATGGGAAGTACAGTCTCTCTTATTGACAACTCTTACAGGAGGGTTTTTAATTTATTATTGACAAATCCATGTTCTTACTCTTAAAAAAAAATGGAAAGGATATATCTTCTCCTTCCGAGTAAATCTTAGATCAACTTTGCTTTCCCTTGTGTTAGTCTTGCAGTGGTGCACAAATTCTATTTACGGGGCTGTTAATCTTTGCCTAACAGGACCTGGCTCCGTTCTGAAGACCACTCATGAAATCAGCACCCTGAGGCCAGCTTACTTTGAAAACAACTATGCAGTCACATTGAGAAGGGTGTGGATGGCTGTCATTTCACGGGCCATGGGAGATCCAATCACGGTCTCCCATCTTCACACAGCGGAGGTGCTAACTGGAAACCAATAAATGCTTTCCTCCTTCTGACACACAAGGCAAAAATTACCACCACTCTTCTCTGACACATTTTCTTCCCAAGCTCCCGGCTTTAAAATGTGCTTGCATTTGTCGAATGGGGCGAGGTGAGATATCGCCTTATCACTTTCAGTCCAGCTGTCAGACTGGCCACTGCCTGCCACCTTTCAGCACTTCTGGCTGCTTTCTCTGACCTTCTTTCACCCCAGTGTTTTAGGTTGCCTCTGTGACAGGCTAGCACAACTAACATTTCTCCCAGCTGTGGCTGACAGCAGGTATGGCCATGCAACATCTTCTCTGCCTTGCCCCTGCCCTTAGCCAGCTGGGGGCTCACTAGTAAACCCCTATGGAACATGTTGCTCTGGTCCAGGCCTTTTTTTTTTTTTTTTTTGGTACTGGAAATAAAACCCCAGGACCTTGCACATGCTAATGAAGCACTCCACTCCAGCCCCTGATACAGGCCTTTCAAACTGGTTCTCCAGCATTCTTTTAAAATCATCTGCAAGCAGCAAATTGTTTGTCTGACTCTTGGGAGTTTCAATAATTGATCTAACTGACCAGGGAACTAGTGGGTCCTGTCAAGACATTCAGTATGATTAACACAGAACTGATCATTTCACACTCATTCAGAGCACGGATTCCTCAAATGGATCTGGTAGGTGAACACAAGATACATTTTTTGGCACTATCTAAAACTCTTCCAAAGGCTGCCATCTTTCACGAACTTATTAAGAGTAAGTACATCTCTACGGGATTCCAGTACATATGTAAAGTATTAGTTAAGTGACTATCAGTATCTGGGAGGAAAAAAAACCAACCAGAGGAATCAGTTCTATGTCCTATGGATACAAAACTCATATTCTTTCCTGAGCTTTCTCTGAATGGTCAAGCCATTTTTCTTCACGTGTTAGCGCCAGCCTTCCCAGGAGGGTTACACAGAAGAGATTGTCCACTGCAGTTTCCATTTAGCGTGAATGCCATAGAGGCAGGATCGATGTCTTTTGGGGAGAGATGTCTTTTGTCTTTAGTGGTTCACAACGTTAGCACTTGGGGATACATTAGTTTTTTTACACTTTTTGTTTTTTAATTTATTTAATTTTTAATTTAATTTAATTTAAATAAGAATTTTAAATTTTGTAAAAAGTTTAAAATTCAAAAAAAGCACAAAACAATTATTCAACTTTTTAGTGATTTTTTTTTCTTTTTTTTTTTTTAATTTTTTTTAGATGTTGGTAGACCTTTATTTTATTTATTTATTTATACGTGGTGCTGAGAATCAAACCCAGTGCTTCACACATGTTGGCAAGTGCTTTACCACTGAACCACAACTCCAGCCCTTTAGTGATTTTTTTCATGTTTTAAATAGACTTTATATTTTTAGATCAGTTTGGTCATTCTGCTGTCATGTATAACTAATTAGAACAAATAAAAAAATATGGAAAACCAAAAGTGAACCCTAATGTAAATTAAGGAATTTGGATGCTAATGAGATGTTGATATAGATTCTATTGTAAACAAATATATGGGATACATTAGTCTATCTTAACCACTCATCATTGAAATAGTTGGACAAAAGACAAAGCACTTGTTTCCCTGAGTTCTCTTCATTTGTGCTCCCGTGGTATGGTACTATTGCCATTTCTTCAAGAATATTCAAGAATGTGGTTTTCCACAAGCCTTCAGCCTTTTCCAGTTTTTCCCTTTCCAGTGTTCTTTGATTGTTCTTGAAGTGCACCCCCCTGTTCCCCTTCCAAGAAAATGGCTCTTTTTTTAAATTAGTAGTGTTATATTCTTCTATTATTAATTGAGAGAATGAGGTTGAGAAAGATTTAGTAACTCCCCAGAAATCAGAAATGGATGAGGGACAGTGGGAGTAAAACTAGCCAAATTTAGGAAAGGCTTAAAGAAATGTTTAAGGAATGGTATGCAGCACACAGAGGGGGAAATTGACAAGGGCAGGCCATCTGTGGCGGGCTGGTATGTGTGTGAGGGAGCCCTAGAGGGGTTCTATAGTTGGGACGCCCGTCTTCATTAGTGAATAAATACACAGGATTAACACAACAGGGTAAGGGATGAAAGAGAAGTAGTGTGGTGACCAAAAGACCTGACAAAAACAATATAAAGGAAGAAAGGTTTATTTTAGCTCATGGTTTCAGAGGTTCAGTCTACATGAGGCAGAACAGCATGACGCAGGGGTGTGGTGATGGAAAGCAGCTCAGAACATGGCAACTAGGAGGAAGAGAGAGATCTCTACTCACCAAGGACAAAATAGAAAACCCAAAGACTGACCTTCAGTGACCCAGCTACTCCAGCCATCCCTTACCTGCCTCCAGTTACTGCCTAGTTAACCCATATCAGTAGATTAATGCACGGATCAGGTTAAGGATCTCATAACCCAATCATTTCACCTCTAAAAATTCTTGCATTATCTCACACATGAGCTTTGGGGAGACACTTCATATCTAAACCATAACAAACATTCAGCCTCAAATTTCTGTGGCATCAAAACTTCATATATATACTTTACAATTCAGAAAGCTAACACAAGGTATAGGACTAACACTGAATACACTATTATAAGTTACTTAATAAATAAATTCTTATTTCACCTAAAGTAATTGTGCTAGCGGATCAACATCAACAGTTGGCAAATTGATAAATACTATGAAAGACAAGGAATATTTGGAAAAGAATATATGATCTGAAGGCATTTTTTCAGTATCTTTACACAAAGCCTTCCCTAATACCAAGCCTTCTCACAAACCCGATCAAACATCAGAATAGTGATTCCTTTTCAGTCGTGCTATGGAAAGTAGTATTCCAGGGTCTCCCACAGCCTCAGAAGCACTGGCCCCCAGTGCCTGCATACACTGAGGATCTGAAGATCACACTATAAGAGATGATTCACATGCCAGGTGGCTAAGAGTATAGTAATAGTAATAGCTAATGCCTATAAACTGTTACTATGTGACAACAGGTACCAAGCTCAAAATAAGATATTTTATACACATAGCCCCAACAAAAACTCTACAAAGTATATACTTTTATTATCTCCATTTTCCAGGTAAGGAGATAAGCTTTCCAGAGCTTAAGTGGTTGGCTCATGTTCACACAACTGGTAGGTACCAAAACTGGTATTCAAACCCCAGAGTGCTGGCTCCGGAGCCTGTGATCTTTCAAATGGTTGCATGTTACTTTCAAAACTGGGCACAACATTTTTATATATAACAATACGTCTCTAGAAGCCAAAGACTCAAGATAATTTCTCTTGGTTTCATTGACTTGTCCTCAATACTATTTATTTATTGAGATTAATATTTAATTGGTTTATGTCACTGAAAAACATTCACTACCAAACATTAATGAAAAGTCATATTGCTAACTTTTTTCTCTAAAATAAATGTCAAATACTGTATAAAATATATATAAGGTGAGTTAATCCATACCACAAATGTGCATTATAAGATAAATTAAGTGACATTTTATTAGTTTGTCTGGGTCAATATACAGATATGTATTTGTTACCAAAATTATGGAAGGGGGTAGAAAATAGAATAGAAAAGCAAACTAACCTTAATATTAATATTATATTATGTTTTCCTCCTTTCTTTAATGAATTCTAAGGCTACATATCAAGGATTCACCATACTTTGTAATCAATGTATTTACTGTTCCTCAAAACTATTGTAACATTCAGCTCATAGGAAATTTACATCACAGAAGACTGAATGCTGAGGCCCATGTTTCCGTAAGGATGAATGGAACGTGTAAAGTTGCCTCCAGTCTTAACTATTGTAACAGTAATAAAAACGGATCCACTTTATCTTGTATGTTCCCATTTTTGAGATGAATGATTTTGTTCAAAATCAAAGAGACAGTAAATGGCAATGGTGGATTTTTGAGCCAGGAAATCTGACTAGGAAGTGTAGGGACTTAACTGTAAGGGGTAGTGCACACTGTGGGTTTTGACGCTGATTGACCTGAGTTGGAATTATGGCTCTACCACTTATTAGCTAGTAACTTCAGATAAATCTCTGAGTCTCTATCCTAACCTATGGAATGCAGATGGTACTACATTATAATATTGCTATGAGGATTCCATTAAATGTTGTAAGTAAAGTCTATGGCACCTAGTATATACTCAGCAAATAAAAACATCTACCATTTATTGAATGCTCATTGCAACCAGACGTAATGCTAAATATTTTATAAATGCTATTCATTTAGTGTCCTAATAACTCCATAAAGTAATATTATTTAGTAGTATTATTCTCATTTTGCAGTAAACAGCTTTAGAGAATCTATGCAATTAGCCCATGTGACAAAGCTAGGGAAAAACAGAGGGGAAATGTGAATCTTGGTTCACACTGTGCGCATGGGCACTGGGTCACTTCACCAGGTAATATGACGTTCATGATTTTTCACAAGACTGCTAGAAATGATGGGATCTACCATCGCTGATATAAATCGCAAGTCAGAATTGAGATTTTCCCAAGTTTCATAAACCTGACTATTCACATAAATATTGCAGTATAAACATGATGATTTTCTTGCTATCCACTGTTAGAGGATCTTTTGTGTTTCCACACATCCTGAAGATAGAGGCACTATGATCTTTTCAAAAATGTTTGCATAGTAAATTAATTTTGAAACTAGAAACAGTGTCTCCCTCCAAGCCAAGGTCATATTTATTTATAGACAGGAAGAGAAAATTAGCATCTCTCTAAAAGCAAAAGGATAGGCATGTTTATTATCCATTATAAAATACTTGGGCTCCCCCAGCTTGAGGTGCCTCTTCTGTAACACAGTCCACTGTAAACGTGGGTATTTCCTGTTCCTCTTTACACTGCCCTGTGGAAATTTTGGCCTAAGGAACCAGCACAAGGAAATCAATGGCTATGTGGTTACTGAACTTTTGCAAATAACAAACTACTTTGCCTCCAACACAGAAGTCATAAAATAATAGTAAGCTAATTTGTTAGTTTGCAAGTAGGGCACAATCTCAGAGCCTTTATAGTTCTTGACTGTCTTCTCCCATCCCACCATACACACTGAAAATGTAAGCTCAGTGAAAACAGAGCCCTGTTCTATCTTGTTCACTGAGCTATCTGCAGTGTCCAAAACACTGCCTGATCACCGTAGGCCCTCAATAAATGTTTGTTAAATAGAAAAGAATAAAGCATGCTTATATACTCTCTTAGAACTACCAGTAACCAACAGTGTAACTGCATTTGTAGATCTCTGTACAATTGCATTAATGTTGACTCTTTTGACTGCTTTTATATCACCTCTAAAATTTACATTCTAATAATTACATTTAAAAATCTGCCTAAAAAATCCTGTACAAATGTGGAATTCTTATCACATAAGTCATTATTTAAAAACCTGAACACCTCCAGGAAGCAATCTTTTAGTATCATGTCCTGCCTACAAATCAAGGCCACATCACCTAGTGCTATTTTCACTCATGCCCTCACTATGACCCCTGAGCCTTCACAACAAAGAATCAAGAAGTCCCCAAATTGCCACAGGGCTCCCTGGATCCCCTTTAAGGATTAATAATATTCTTCCACTCTTCATTGGTCACTTTGGTCCAATCATATACATTAGTCTATCTTTTTGTTACCAATAACATAATATAGACTGGACAAGTTATAAAGAACACAGGTTTATTTTGGTTCATGGTTCTGGAAGTCCAATGTCAGCAGACCATATCCAATAATGGACTTCTTGCTGCCAGAGATCTAAGTGGCACAGGACATCGTGTGGCAAGACACAGGGAACATGTGTGTGTACGTGTTATCTTTTCTGGCCACTCTCCCTCATCTTATAAAGCCACCAGGATTCAATTTTAAGTGCTCCACCCTAATAACTGTGTAATCCTAATTGCCTCCCAAAAGCATCACCTCTAAAGACCACAGTTGGATCTTAATCCCTCACAATGGGTATTAAACTTCAACACATGAACTCTTTGGAGGACACAGTCAAATCATATCTGAACCATAGCACTTCACCAGTTCTCATCCTGTTTTCCATGGTGAATGTAGAATGGGAAATAGATATAGGATATGAAATATGAAAACCACATATCAAAATGTGCCAAGCAGCAAAGATATATTCCAGTCTAAGCCACAAAGGTCAATGAATCAATGCTTGTAAACCCTTCATGAACTCTGGGGCATGTAGACACAGCTTTGCTAACTAAATCATAACTGGTAGCCCTGAGCCTGGCGGAGGGGAGGAGATGTGATGAAGAGGAAAGACAGACGATGAAGAAGAAAGATCTCAAAAGGCTTATCTGGGATAGAAAGGTAATGAGTCAGAGCTCTATTTCTCCATTTCAGTGCTAACAGTTTAGACTTGCTCTCCTCCAAATGCTTTAAAATTAACAGGAAATTTTACACATGAAAAGATTCAAAATGGGTCATTTCCTTCCTGGGCTGCATGGACCCTTTCTCACCAGGCTCCCCCAGCTCCTCTAACAATGTTCCACATCAGCAAGCAGCTCCGAGGACTGGATTATAGGCAGCTCTTCAGCATCTGCCAGAGCCTTCCACTTAAATCTACTGTAGATGAATGTTTTTCAACCTCTGAGCCTGGTGTGCAAGCTAAAGAAAAGAATTAAATTAAAGGGAATTTAATAGCTAGACGGAGGTGAATTTCATGTTGACTAATTTCTCTCTTTTTTTCTGTTTAGAGCAAAATATATGGGGCAGGATTTTTCCATAGAACTTGACTTTAACAATGTCCTCTCCAGTTCTAATGTGGAGAGATTGTCTCTTTTATATTGGGAAAAAAACAGCTTCCAACACCTGTAAATGTCAGAGGATTCTTTGTATGCCCAGATGTAAGCCCAAATTATTTGTGTATTTGCATATTCTTTATGATTCTCTTCTGAAATGATTAGGATAGGGTATAGATCATAAATATGGTATAAGAAATCATGTAAAAGAAATTTCTCTCAGTCTTAAGTAATAAAGTGTGTAAATCAGATTTCCATCACTATGACAAAGTATCTGAGGAAACCAACTTTTAACAAAGGAAAAATTGATTTGGGGTCATGGTTTCAGAGCGTTCAGTTCATGGGCACTTGGCTTTATTGTTTCTGGGTCTGCGGAAGGAAGTACCTCATGATGGAAGAGTATGGCAAAGGAACGTTCCTTACCTCATGGTAGCTAGGAAACAGAGAAAGAGAGAAAGGGACCAGGGAAAAAATATAGCCCCCAAGGTATGCCCCCAAGGACCTACTCCCTTTAAATAAGCCCAACCTCCTAAGTTTCCACCACCTCCCAAAAGTCCATTAAATTATGACTCTATCAATGGCTCAGCACTATAGCATTGGAGACCAAGCCTTCAACACATGAGCTTTTGTGGAATATTTCAGATCCAAACAATAACATGAAACATTCTGGTAGGAGACTTTGGATTCAGGTCTATTAATAATTAAACTAAATCACTGAAGCATGTTATGAAGTTGAAAATATGTAGACTCCTATAGTTTGGATCTGAAATGCCTCCTAAAGTTTATGTGTTAAAGACTTGGTCATCACTCTATGGTGCTACCAGGAGGTGGTAGAACTTTTAGGACATGGAACCTAGTGGAAGGAAGTTAGGTCCTTTGGGTCATGCCTTTGAAGGGGATATAGGGATCCAGAGCCCTTTCCTCTTTTTCTTTGTTTCATGCCTTCCAGGGGGTAAACAGGCTTCCCCCACCCAGTGCTCCCAACATGATGCACCATACCAACCACAGAACTAAAGCAGCAGAACCAAGTGACCACTGACTGAAACCTCTGAAATTGTAAGCCAAAATAAATTTTTTCCCCTTGGAGCTGTTTATCTCCAGATATTTGTCATAGCAATGAAAAGTTGACACACTGACCTAGCATTAGTGGTTACATCATTTGCTATTATTATTAAAACAGAACGTAGGAAGGCAGGACCTTTGTTTAAAAATGCTTGTAATTGTGTGTATTATATAATGCAGACTTGTGGATTAGATTAATGGATTTGCATATATTTTTACTAGGCTGCTTTCATCTAGGAAGGCATGAATAAATGGAATTATTGACTTTTTTCTCTTCATGTAACCTAAAGATCAGTTATTTTAAGACTTGAATATACTATATTGTACATTTTCTGTAATACAAATTATGTAAAATGCCTAAAGGAATAACACTAACGTATTTAATCGTACTCCATCTTGGGATACTAAGTATATTAATTTGTTTTGGGTTGTTATAACAAAAAACTTGAAGCTACATAACTATAAAGAAAAGTAATTTATTTTGGTTCATGGTTCTGGAGGTCCTAGTTCAAGGGGCTTGCATCTTGTGATGTTCTTCTGTCTGGCATAGCTGGGACAGTGCAGGCATTATACTGTAAGAGACAGCACAAGCATACCTGTCTTCTAGTCTCTCTCCCTCTTGTTATAAAGCCACCAAGATTCAATCATGGGGACTGATGACCTTAGCTAATGCTAATCACTTCCCCCAAACCTCTCTTCTAAACACTATCATCATATTAAGATTCCACCCTCTTAATACTTCACAATTAAGATTAAATTTTGACACATGAACCCTTGGAGACACAAACCATATCCAAACTGTTAATATTTCACCCCTCACTCCCAAGTCTCATGTCCTTCTCCCAATGCAAAATACAGTCATTTCAACCCCAGAGCCTCAAAGTCTTCATTTGTTCCAGCATTATTTCATAAGCCAAGTCTCAGCTGATAATGGAGGCAAACTGTTTCTGCTGTGAACCTACAGAAAATCAGAAAAGCAAGTTCCATACTTCCAAGATACAATGGCAGGACAGGCACAGGGCACATATCTCTATTCCAGAAGGTAGAAGTTGAGAATTAAAAGGAATAATCAGCCCGAAGCAAAATCAAAACCTAGCAGGACAGACATTAAAACCTAAAGTTCCAAGTCTGACGTGTTAGGCGCATGGCAGTGAGGTCATGGGCAGCCCTGCCCCATGGCTTTGCTGGTTGCAGGTCATATGGCTGCTTTCTCAGGCTGCAGGATGTCTGCTGCTTTCCCCTGCAAGAGTGGCACATTGCTGGTGGATATACCTTCATGAGGTCCTGACTGCAGTTCCATTCCCACAGCTCCACTAGACATGACGACCCCATCAGGTCCTCTGAAGGGGCTCCACCTCTGTGGCAAACTTCTGCCTGACCTATCAGACCTTCTTTTGAAACCTGAGTGGATGTTGCTAAGACACCATAACTCTTGCATTCTTTGTGCATGCAGAGAGTCAATTCCACGTGGATGCCAAGGTCTGCTACCCACACAAGCTGTACCTGGGCCTGCACAAACCCAGCAGCAGCCATGCAGTAAGTGTCTCGGAAAGAAATCCCTGGCCTTCAAGAGGGTAGTCCAGTCTAGGTCCATGAACGATTCCACCCAGGATGGCCTCTTGGCATGTTATAGAAGGGGAAGCCTTGCAGATTTCTAAGATGACCTGAAGTCCTTTTTCCAATCATCCTCTCAATTAGCATTCCTGCTAATTTCTTTAGCAAATGATGGTGTCTCCACATCATCCCACTCCTTCCTCCTTTCTCAGAGGCAACAACCATACTTTTTTTTTATCTTTCACCAATCATGTCACGAGTTCCAGATCTTTCTACTCTGCTTCCTTTTGTTCCTGAGTTTCACTGTGAATCTGACTCAAAGTCCCAGTAAAACTCCTTTTACAGCCTAAGTGCTTTCCTGTTTTGGCATCTCCTCCACAAAATAAGCTAACCCATCATTTTTAATTTTGGCCTCCTAAAAATTGTGGGACATGGTGACAACACACTAAGTTCTTTGTTACTTCATAGTAAGGATGGATAATCTTTTCTGCCGTTTCCAATAGAATCTTCATTTCCATCAGATACTAGTTTTCTAGTCCTCTCGTCTTCTGAGGTCTCACCAGAATTACTCAATTTACAACATTGTAGGCTATTTCTAGCCTACTCCTAGAAACTTTCCCAACCTCTGTCCATTCCTCCACATTTTTAGGTACAGGAAAAAAATAGACCCCACTTTTTGATACCAATTTTTTGTGTTATTACATGGTATTGCATTACTATAACAAAATACCTGAGGCAAGCTAACTTTATAAGGAAAAGAAGTTCATTTAACTCACAGTTCTGGTGGTTCAAAGTCCAAGATTATGCAGAGCCTTGTTGAGTTGACCTCTGGTGAGGACATAATAGATGGACAACATCCCTTAGTTCATGGCTTAGCTCCATTTGAGTAATCATCTGAAAAAAAAGAAAGAGGAGCATGCAAAACAATAAAGAGAAAGAAAAAATTCTATATTTCAGTAGCAAAAGTGTTGATAAGTAGTGCATTTGTTGTATTTTTCAGCTCTACCTTTAGCCTGAGGTTAGAATTCACTAGAAAACATGCACATAAGGGGAAACTTTGGTTTTTATATTAGACTAATAAAAACAAGGATTATTAATTTTGTAATAATTATAAATATTCTTAAAAGTAATTTTCCTCTTAAAAAGTTAATATTTTCTGCAATAATCACTTCTACTGCATTTGTGTGTTGAGGGGAAGTGACTGGAAAATTTCCGAAAGACTTCACACTTCTGCCCTCAGAAAGCCCATGGTCTCTGGGATGGGCTTATTTGCCCTCCATAATGCATCCTGCCTGCATCCTGCCCGTGTGCTCCTTCCCTCCTCATACGCCCTACCTTACACACACACAAGGAACTATTAAAAGAGTAAGATATTTCAGAAACAGACCATTTCCTGAATCCCAGATCCACCATTAGCAGCTCAGAGAACTTAATTAAGCTACTTATCCCCTCACTGCTTAGTTTCCTCACCTAAAAAATAGAAACGATGAAACATTTCTCCCCCAAAATAGAGTGCTTTCCTTTTTTTAAAAAAAGGTCACTTCCAGTGTACATTAATGTTTCCAAAGCCCTCAAGGCTTTTGCTCACTAGTCTATCGTTTAATTATTAAGGCACTGGACATCCCATTTATGGACTTCATGTTTCTACCTTCTTCCTTCTGTTATGCTTGCTGTTGATACAGTGGCTTGAATCACTATAATGTTCAGATTTAGAGTAGGGAAATTAATCAGCAACTGTATTCAAGGTAGAAAAATCATGAAAACAATCTCCAAACTATCACTTGTGCTTCACAGTCACACTTCTCCCTAGAACTAATTGCTATTCTTTACAAAACTTCAATATTTTTCTTCCTTTTACATCATCTCAGAAACCAACACCTCGTCTCATATTATCCCTGATAACCATGCTGTGCAAAAATCTTCCCACTCATTCCTGTCTCAAAGAGAATTCCTAATTTCTCATATATATATATATATATACATATATGTATTTAAACGCTGGGGATTGAACCCAGGGTTGCTTAACCACTGAGCCATGTTCCCAGCCCTTTTTATTTTTTCTTTTGAGACAGGGTCTCATTAGGTTGCTGAGACTGTCTTTGAATTGGCAATCCTCTTGCCTTAGCCTCTCCAGTTGCTGGGATTACAGTTGTGAGTCACCACACTCAGCTTCTTATATCTTTTTCTGCAACATCTTGCTTGTGGCACAATATGCCATAATCAATTTTATCATCAAGGACACATCTCCAAAGTAAAGATGACATTAGCACATAATGAGAAAGCTAAATATATAGAAAGAACCAATTTGAGTCATCCAGAATAGCTCTTCTTTTCTTTCAGAATAATATAAACATATTTTTGTTCACATTTTGCATCATACATAGTTGCCAACTTAGGTCGATTACACTAAGGAAGAGCTCAGGAGCAGTGAGTTAGGATGGAGATGTGTGTTTCAGCTAGTAGGCTCTGCTCTCACTCCAGGTAGAGAAGCCAGATCCACACAAACCATCAAGCAACCGTGTTGTGGCTGAACTCAGAAAATGACCTTGATAAAATAAAAGAGAAATTACCTTTGAGACAGAAGCCAATGGGAAGACTTTTACATAGCATGGTTATCAGGGATGACAGAGAACCTTTGTTACAGGAACCGTGATTCCATTCCACAGACAAAGCCAAATTCCTTCAAACGGAAAGTCCTTGATAGAGGGTACAGGTAGTAGTCAGAGAAGAGCCCCCACCATCTAGAAAATGTTGCCTTTTTGTTATTTAACCATTCCTGCTACCGGTCCTTCTCAAATATTGTTTGCACCTTCAAAGAAAACTGTCTTTGTATTCTAGTTCTTAAAAAGAAAACATGTACACCTTCTTGCCCAAATAATATACCCAGTCATAATCCCAAAGAAAGTCTGCAAGCCTTTTGTTCTTCTCTTAAATTGACACTGTTTTCCCCATTTAGTGTATCAGGTAAAGACTGAAGTCCTTCCACACGGAAACAGATTTGTCTGAAATTTGTTCAGAGCTATAAGAGCAGATAAGAATCCCCGATTCTTTCCTCTTACTGTAGAAGCCTTCCGTGTAAAGTTGGTATATCTATGACCAAATCTAAAGGGCTTACTTATCAAACCAAATGACTGCTTTAAAAGTGATTCATGCAGCCGGGTGCGGTGGCTCAAGCCTGTAATCCCAGCACTTAGAGAGGCTGAGACAGGAGAATTGCAAGTTCAAAGCCAGCCTCAGCAATGGCGAGGTGCTAAGCAACTCAGTGAGACCCTGTCTCTACATAAAACACAAAATAGGGCTGGGGATGTGGCTCAGTGGTCGAGTGCCCTTGACTTCAATTCCCAGTACCAAAAAAAAAAAGTGATTCATGCATGACCTCACAATGGTACTGAGTAGCAGTCCCAGGTAACACACCATTGATGTATTCTGGTCTGCAACAGAGGCAGGT
>PVHX01026842.1:0-20184 GCA_004024805.1 Geosciurus inauris
TAATTACCTTAATTTAGCCATTCCAAAATATATGTATATATAAAACAGCATGTTTTATGCCATACACAGAAACAAATTTTATTTGCTTATTAAAATAAAGTGTGCATCACTACCCTAGGTACATGTATGAAGACATGAATGGTGTGACTCTATCTTGTTGGCAACCAGAGAGATGGAAAACTGAGCTCTATATATGTACTATGAAGACACACACATGGCAGGTGTAACTTTTAAAGCCAAAGATGAGCCTGCATGGAAGTAAAGGAAGTCCAGGCAAGCAGGCATGAAGCAGGAGCACAAGCAGAGGGAGGAGAGCGGGTAAGGAAGCCAGCAGGCACCCCGAGCCACTTCCGGAGTCCTGTGGCCTAGAGATTCAGATCTGAGGCCATCTGCATAAATCCAGAACCCAGGGAAATGGAAAAATAATCTATCTAACTGCTGCCTCAACTTGGATAAGGGTGGAGGAAAAACAAAGATCTTCGCTTCTAATTTGATGTCTACTGGCCTGCCCTTGGCTTGCAGCCTGAATCCATGCTGTTTATGTGGACCTTAATGCCAAGCCCAAAACATAATATAAAGTGGACTTGAGCCTATAATGCTCATGGGGACCTTGAAGAAACAAGCACAAATCCTACTAAGATGTATTTAGACGGATAGCTAGTTCATCCACACACACACACAAAAAGAATATAATGAAATGTCCTCAATGTTTTCAGAGAAAATAATGGTCAATCCAGAATTGTTTACACAGCTAAAGTGTCTGTCAAGAATGAGGACAAAATAACAACAAAGGTGCAGAATTTGAGAATTTGCTACTAAACAGCCCCCAATTTAATAGCTCCTGAAGGGAATCCTTCAAAAAGAAGGAAAAAGGATCATGTACAATCTGAAATTCATCAAGAAAGGGACAGGAAGAGACATCAGGGTGTATGTAGTAAACTTTGAATAAAAGGTGAAACAGTTTAATTTGTCAGTTATGAAAACAAGCTAAACATTTTAAAAATATGTTAATTTCAAATGTGCTTTGAAAGGGGTAATGGGAAATAAAGCGTTCTAACCACCTTGAATTCCAGAGGAAAGGAAGTAAATGGATTAACTTCAGGACTTATGTCAAATGCACATCTTTAAGTCTTAAGGGTAACTGTTGCAGTCAGCTTTTTTGCTGCTGTTACTAAAGGACCTGTCCAGAACAACTATAGTGGAGGAAAGTTTATTTGAGGACTTATGGTTTTAGAGGTCTTAGTCTATAGAAGGCTAGTGCCATTCCTCGAGGTTTGAGGTGAGGCAGAACATCATGGCAGAGGAAGAAACTCACATGATGATCATGAAGAAGAGAGAGAGAGAGACTCCACTGGCAAGATATAAATATATATCCCAAAGCCATGCCCTAATTCCCACCTCCTCCAGCCATACCCTACCATTTCAGTTACCATTCAGTTAATCACTATCAAGGGATTAACTCACTGATTGGTTAAGACACATACAACCCAATCATTTCTCCTCTGAACCTTCTTGCATTGTTTTACATATAAGCTTTTGGGGGACACCTCACATCCAAACCATAACAGTAACTATTAAAATAATGTAACATAGGACAGGGATTACAAATAATAAAGGAGAAGAAAATTAAACAATGTCTTCAAAAGAAGCCAGAAGAAAGAGAAGCAGTGAGACAAGACACAGGGAAAGCAGGACATATAGATCGTTTAGTTGTACTAGTAACCAAGATTCACACTGTGCTTGAATTTGACAATGTTTGAATCGTTTTTAAATATACCAACTCATTTACCACTCACAACAGACACTGAGACCGGCACTACTCCTGTCCCAGCTTATAGATACAAGACTTAGGCAGAGAAGTTATCCTGATTTGCTGAGGCTATCATAACAAAATGCCATAATCTGGGTGACTTACTTAAATAACAAAAAAAACTTTTTTCTCACAATCCATGAAACTGGATAGTCCAGGGTATAGGCGCCAGCTAGATGGATTTCATTGTGAGGCCTCATCTCTTGGCTTACAGGCAGCTGCTGTCTCCATGCTCACTTTACCTTTTCTTAGTGACCATATGGGTGAGGCATGTGAGAGAGCAAGCACTCAAGATGTCTCTTCTTTTGAGGGCACTGATCACATCATGAAAGCTTCACCCTTGTGATATCATGAAACTCCGATCATCTCCTGGTGCCCTGTCTCTAAATACCATCTCTTAGGGGGCAAGGACTTCATTGTACAAATTTGGGAGGTGTTGAGGGGCACAACATTTAGTCCATAACAGAGGCTAAGTGATTGTCCAACAGAAGAGATAAGAGTCAAAACCAGGCAGTTTGCTAAGGAGTCATTGCTTTTAAATATCATCACAACATGCAAAGTAGAATGAATATAAATACAATCAAATAATCACATAAATAAATTGAATGAATTTTTCAGTTTTCTAACAAAGATTATCTTACTGAATTGGAAATAATAATATCCATGTCTGCTTCAAAAAGATTTACCTAAAATAACCTCTATTTGCTGCATTTTTCTCTATATGTATATATATATATATATAAATATAATATACATAAACCATATTTTATTTTTTTATGTTTATGATTTGAGGACTGAGATGAGCTATCTCCTATTTGAAGCCATTATGTAGAAAGCTGCTATGAATACTTTTTCCAAGTACTTTTGCTGACTTGCATGTTATTTCTTAGGGCAAATATCTAAGAGTAAAAAAAGGCTCCCAAGTGGTCGTGTTGTTTTACAACTCTTGTCAGCAATATGTAAGAATTCTCCTGGCTCCACACCTTTGCCAGATCTTAGTCTTACTGAATTTTTAATTTCAGTCATTTTAATGAGTGTATTGATGTCTCATTTTGGTTTTAATTTGGACTGGCCTGATAACAAATGATGATAAGCAGCTTTTCATCAGCTTGTAGTTCACATATCTTATATTGTGAAGTGTCTGTTACAACTTTTTGCTTACTTTCAGTTGTTCTTTTTATTACTATTAATTGTAAATTCTTTATACCTTTTGGAAACAAGTCTTTTGTGAGGCATGTGTATTGCAAATATTGTCTCCCAAATGGTGGTTTGAATTTTCATCTTAACTGATTTCCTGGAGAGCAGATATTTTAATTTTTTCTCTATGTATAAAAATACTAAAAAATCTGGAAAAAGTTATTACGAGTAATAAATGAATTTTTCAAGATCACAGGACACAATGCCAACATACAACAGTCAATATACATTATACACACTAGCAACAAATAATGACAAAATGAAAGTTTAAAGTATACTTTGTATAAAGATATCAAAAATACTTAGAGATACATTTTAAAAAATAAATGTATAAACCAACAAATCTTGCTGAGATAAATAAATTTTTAAATAAACAGTGAGGTATACCCTTGTTCATGGATTGGAAAACTCAATATTTTTAAGATTCTCCAAACGGATACAATAGATTTAGTGCAGTTCCAATCAAAATGCCAGCACAATTATTTGTTGACATTGTCAAGGTGATTCTAGTATTTAAATGGAAACATGAATGGCTATAGAATAGCTCACATTCTATTTTTTAAAAAATTAAAATGACTAAAATTACATCTTTGTTAATTTTACTTATGAAAACCTCCTTCAGTATGAAAACTATGAAACAGTATTATTTGATTAAAATTAATTTGACAGTGTGTTATAGAAGCTATAGAACTATGTTCTTAACAGACAACCTGCATAGAAACAAATTCAAGGAGTTGCCGGTTGAAATAACTTGAATGTCTTAGGGATGATACTGCTCCAACAATTTATAATACAGAATTATGTCCTCTTACAAACTTGAAGGCATTTTTATAATCAGATCACATTATTGTGTCATTTTTTTAAACTAAATTGTTCAATAATGTTCATCCAAATAATATATCAAAAATTATATATAGGTATATAAACACAAACAAGGCATTTCTGTCGTGCATAGAGGTACTGACTTTGAACTTGTGTGGAATACACATTTTACTCTACATGTTTTTGCTGTTAGCAATGTACAATTTAGAAACGAGGGAAAAAGAGATTAGAAGCAATGAATGCTTTTCCTTTTGCTCAATACCATTGATCAAATAATCTGTCTGTGCCCATATAACAGGCCTGAGAAAATAGTGTAGTTTTATTAGTGGTAACTTTCCAGAATCAATAACTTTTCTAATGAATATAAAAGCCTGGGTGCCTTGCAGTCCAAATTCATGCAATTGGATTGCTTGTTGTAATCAAGTACTGGCATTAGCCTTCTGTTGTGATAAAATAAGTGTTTAGTAATTTAGTCCTCAACAGCTTCTGGCATTTAAACTCTTTGTTGGCATATAAAGCAGAAATTTCTCCTGTAGTAAAAAGTGATTTATTGACTTTTTTCTTTTTAATTTTATCACCTGTGATGAACAGGTTATTGGCCTAGCCAGCTTCTATCTTTAAACACTACTGGGTAGAAATTAGCTCTTCCTTCCAACTTTAGCAAATTCAAGTTCAATCCTGATTGATAGTTTTTTTTTTAAAAAATTTAATTTAGTCCTTGAATGAAAATAATCATGACATTTTATCATGAGCATGTCTAATTTCAATTGTCATAGTATGTATTTCTTTTGTATAATTAAATGTAACTGCTGGCCTTGTTCCTTAGAGTTGACAAGTGCATATGACAAGTGTGCACCTAGTAGGTAGCTGTTTGGGAGAAGGTGAGAAATACTGCTTAGACATAATAAAAATTTGATAAATGTCAACCTAGAAGTTGTAAGTATTCCTAGGACTTCAAGACAATCATACTGCGTAATTATCTATATAGCCTCAAAAATGCGTATATAATGATGTATCATTTCACTTCCATAGGTCTAGTTTACTTCTGTGAAAGATTTCCAAAAGAGGAAAATATAAAGGCCCATGAATAAGATTAAGTAGTTCTGAAAGAAAATATCCGATGGCATGCTATCAGAACTGAAATACACTGTCAATTTGCTTTTACTGTGTAAATAGCCATCTAACCTTAGTAATTGAATATAACAATCATTTTTAGTTCATCATTCTACAAATGGAGAATTTAACTGGCTGTTTCAATCTCAGGTAGACTCATGTCTATGATTACTTTGGTCAGGTGATGGGTCAGCTGACAATCTGACCTCTCAGATACTTGGTAGATGATGGGTACTTGGGCTGTTGGAGTCCAAGGTCTGCCATCTTAAGCCCATTCTGGGCTTATGTTTAGTTTTTAGTGGTCCCAGGACTCTGAGTAGCAATAAATAAGCTTCAGTGCATCTACCTTTTTAAGTTTCTGTGTGCATCATATTTATTAATGTCTCATTTGTCAAAGCAATTAGCTATCCAATCCCAGAATCTGCATGAGAGGATATAGGGTCCAGGGAGGGATGAGCACATTGGAAGTCATTGTTGCAATCAATCTACCATTTGGGTTCACTGCATCTCTGGCTCACATTCCTATTCATCCAGCACTCCATCCTGCTTATCAATAGCTGCACCACTTTCTCATTTCTACAAAGGTGAGTTGTATTGTTGAAGATTTAAGTAGCATTGGCTTAATCCTTGAAAACAAAATGAAATTGATGGCTTTGTGAAAATAATATATTTTAGTGACCTTGCTATAATTTAAAGTTTCAAATATTTCTCAGTACATTAATTTTGAATTTTCAGTTCTGTTCTTTATAGCTATTTTCCTAATTCTAGATTTATATGACTGTCCAATATTCTCTAAAATGTCATTGAATATATTAGCAACACTCTAAAATATTTTTCAGCCATGCACACTGTTTAAAATTGTGGACCAAATCTCTAGAATCCTTATCCTATTTTCTGACCATAACATTTACCTTCTTTGAAATTCTCTATATTTCTGTATTATTGTCTTTTTTTCCCACATTGGAGTATATGTTGTTTATATATATATAAATATATATATATATATATGTATATACATATACATATATATGTTGTTGCAAAGCCAAAAATGTATCATCACATAGTATGTGCTTACTAAATGTTTTTGGAATGAATTTTTTAATCTACCAGAATATTATACACAAAAGAAATGGATTCAGCATTGCTGTTAGATTTAACTTGGATTACATAGAGTCAGTATTTGAGAATTAGGAGCACACAGGCAGTTCCTTTAGAGGAATTTTGATAACTACCCTCTTCCCAAGTAAATATACAAATAATTGTGAATGCAAGAGTAAGATAAATTCAGGGTAGGATAGGAACATATACATATATTTGTGTCTCTGTGTGTGTAGGGGGGTGTTCTGTTGCTCTGGAGAATTCCTTACCAATACAACATAAATGCTATGGGACAGACAGATGTGACTGGTGGGAACTGAGGTTAAGAGAATAATTCTATAAAATGGGCCCATGGTGCTGACTCCCACATGCTTTCTTTTCCAAGAACCAATTTACCTGCATCCCCACCTGGCCTCAGTGCATAGGATATATCACACTCCTCAGCAAACTACCTGTTCACTGCAGGAGACATGCAGGCTCAAAATAATGCTGATAAAAAGAACCCAAGTTACCCTGAAGGAGGAGACTTTTGTGACCAGACCCTGAAACTCTGGGAGATAATGATAGTTACTCCTAACCATAAGATTTGTATGGTTAAGAATTCAATTAGAACCAGTCACCATGGGCCAAGGTGACCTAGAGTTGCCATGACAGTGGGGACTTGAATGTCTGATGTCACCCTACTCTCGGTCAAAAATCAAGAAATGGACTTGGGAAGGAATCTCTAGAATTCCCTGGGGCCCTCAATAAAACTGGAGTGCAGGAGAGGCACATATTCCCTCTCCTCTCTGAAAAGACCCACTCTCTCCCTTGAGAGTGTTCCCTTTCCCTTTCCCTTACCTTCAATAGACTCATTCCTGTTACTCCGAACAACATGGATGAAATCTTTTTGACTTGGTCACAAGAATTGAGGTCTTCACATTGCCTCAGTTTCTCAGAGGGCCCCAGCTCTGTAACGTACATATACATTTATGTGTATATTCATAAATATTTATAAATATGTGTATAGATAGTAACATCTGCAGAAAATATGTTTATAGAGGAAATTCATGTCTCTCATCTTTATATCTAACTTCATCCTCCTGATAAATCTTCATCCATGAAACAGTATTTTTTTAAAGAGGTGATTAAATACATCTAATCAGCTTAAAACTGAAATAATGGCCAATAATTTAGAGCCCTTGCTCCTAACCTGAGTGTTTCAGGACAAGAGCTCTGAGTTTGGCCACATCCATAGTGGTTAACTGCTCAGACTCTAGAACTAAGTGACCTAGGGTATGTTAACCTGCTCTTTCATTTATTAGTGTGTACTAGAGCAAGTCATTTACCTTCTCTGCACCTTAGTCCTGATTTGAAAGGATATTCTCCAATTTGTAATATTGTTATGGAAGATCAAATGACTTATTGCATATACAGCACAGCAGCAGTATCCACAGGGTAAGTTAAATTATGAGGACTTTGAGGCCAAAGAAGACATTCCCTGTCTATCCACATATAGTCCCTCCTTAACTCTATGGACCATCTCATGTGATGAAACCCTAAAGAACAAATCCTCCAAAGTCTCATATCTAGTGAGTCCCTCTGTCTTTTGACTCTCTTCCATCTCTTCTTTACATAGGCTGGAGTCCAGGAAGTGACCCAAAGACACATACTCAAGGAGCATCTCCTCCTTCCCTCTCATCTCCATCCTTCATCACTGGAGAGGAGTTAGCTTTTCCCCATTCTTCACCATCACATTTTCCCTCTACCAAGAAAAACAAACATCATGATTTAAAAAAAAAAATGCTGTTCTATGCTAAGTAATGAATTCCATCATTTGCATGAAATGTCCACTAAAACAGAACTGAATAGATATAAGAAATAATTATATTTCATTGATCCTAGCTTCAATTTTTTAATGTATTTTTAAATTTTTAGATATATATGACAGTAGAGTGTATTTTGACATATTAACATACATCAAATTTGTTTTTAATAAAATCTTATTTTGAACATGAAAAATTAAAATTCACCTAATTCTTACCTCTGCATGTTTTCTGTAATAATTTATGACCTCTTCTCAAACTAACTGATTTATTGTAGATTTAAGGAACAAATAATATGCCTGAGAAGAAAAAAGAAAATACTAGCTCATTGATATTTTTGAAACTTTTGCCATATTTTTCAAAGTTACTGTCTTAATATTTCATTGCATAGTTTTTTTATATTTACTTACTTTATTTAGCTAAAATGTGTTTCAAAGAACCAAAAACATCTGACTGAAGAGTTAAAAACTAATAAAATTTGGTGCTATATTTCAGGGTAATAAAGAACTCCATTAGAATCTTGTTCTACATTTTTTTAAAATTAGTAGAGTATACTATATAATAGATATACTTTATCATCTGCAAGGATTCACTTAATGGTGCCTCTAAGTAGATGGTCTTGCCTGTAAAACAATTTCAAGACATGTACAGTGGAATGAGTAGTGATGCACGCACATGTGTGTGTGGTATATGTGTGTGTGTGTATCTGAATCCCTGAAAAGTGGTCTTTGTGGATGTAAATAAGTGAAAGATCATATGATGAAATCATCCTAGTTACTTCCAGTTGGCCCTCAGTCCCATGACAAGTGATCTTATGAGAGATAGAAGGTGGGAAGATGCACTGGAGGAGACACTGTGAAGACAGCAGAGCCTGCACTGATGCAACTGCTAGCCAAGGAACTCCAGCAGCCACCAGAATCCAGCAGTGTCAGGCAGATTCTGGAAAGAGCACAGCCCTCTGAAACCTTGAAATGAGACTTCTGGCTCCAAAGTGTAAGAGAATAAATTTGTTATTTTAATCCACCTGGTTTATGGTAAGTTGATACAGCAATCACATGGGGGAATACAGCATGAAATTGAGATTACTAGATAATGAGAGATTATGCCTCTTTGGATAGATTAGCCAGAATTTGTTTGGTAGAAAGACTCAGTCCTGTGTTCAAAGACAAGTCCTGCCATTCACTACATGTGAGTCCTCAATCAAATTACTTGAACATTTGAGCATAAATTCTTGTGACTTAATATTAAGAATAATATGCATGCTATCTGATTGTCATAAATCTCATATTAGATAATAAATGTAAGGAACCTTGCTTGAGACCTGTTACATCATAAGAAAGCTAAAAGTGATCGTCATAATTGATGTTATACCACTTCTATAAGAAATTTCCTTTCTCATTTTTAGGATATTTTTTTCTTGGCCCTACTAGTAAAATATATATTGTATCTGTTATAACAGAATGATTTTTATACTACCTTCAGTACTTCCTCTTATTATTGTTACAATATTGTCAACATTTTCATCATAATAATAATTTTCATATTATGCCAAACTGTATTTACATATAATAATAATTCAACATGATATATTTGATTCCATAAAATATTCTATTTGTCTAAAAAGTCATAATCAATATAACCCAGTTTTAAAATAAATTCAAAGTCATTCTCTACAATCTTTAGCTTCCTCCATTCTATTTAGTGAACACCAAAATCAAAACAGAAGTTTCCCTTGGTTTCTGAGATACATATGCTATACTCTCTGAGTACACTTTCCTGACTGATTAGATCATCCAGAGGATCTTTATTAGATTCACTTAGATTCTTTGATTCTCTTGTTTTGCCTTGGTTTATACTCAATATATATTTTCTAAAATATCATTTCATATTTCTCTGTCATATTCCATATGCTACTGTCTTAGGCATGAGGATAGAACAGGGGACAAGACAGACATGAAGTCTGCCCTTGAGGAATTAGTCTACTAGTAAATAAGGAAAATTAAAAGACCACTGACATGACAAGTGGGTCCCAACTACTATAGTATACTATGGACACACACGTATTCCATAGCTTAAACTTAGCAATTTGTGAAAGAATTTTCTTGGACCTATTACCAAAAATGAAGATCAAAATGAGAAACAGATGTTACCCTTGTGAAGCATAGGTAATGGGTAGAAATAAAGATTATTCTAGATAAAAATCCTGATGCAAGAAATGGCTTGGTATAGTCCAGAAAGTGAAAGTGGTGAATGTGTGTATGTGTTTGGAACTAGACTGAGGGTAGGCAGAAGTAATATGTGATATAGATAAATTCAAATAAAATAAGGAATTTTTACTTGTTTTTTAGCTATCTTAAAGTACCTACTTTGGAAAAACTAGTTAATTTATTTACATATTTGCACATATACATATACTCAGTTACCTCAGTTACACAAGTTGATTTTGAAACTGTTTGTTCTTTTAGGAGAAAAAAAAGTAAAAGATCTTATGGTCAATTGCAAAATAAAAAATTTAAGTGCAAAGAGCAGCACAAAACCTGAGTTAACCTTTCATCAGAAGACTATCTGTCCATAGACAGTCCATCATGATGAATATACACATGAGAACACTATGTTCCTCTGGACATTGCCATTCATTTCCTGTTGTTTCATGTCTTTTCCTTCTCTTTCATGATAATGATTTCTACCATGTTGTGTGCCACAAAAGGGCATCAGATTCCTCCTGTTAGTATACTAGAAACTCCAGATAGGTTTGGTGGGTACAAGAGCATAAGGTATGCCTTCACCCTTACTAGAGTCTGGGAAAATGGCAGCCACTCTGTGATCTTATATTTACTCTGGAATACCACATTAGAACATCTCTTTGTTGTGCTTAAGCTCCCAGGATTACGGTTCATGGAGGCCTGTACCAGAGAACTCTATTGGGTCAGGGAAATACCTAAGTGCTTTGGTTTTACAAAGAAGGATAAAGAAAGAATTGAAAGAGAGACGTGGATATAGAGAGGGTCCAAAGAGGCATAACAAGAAGAGTGGTCAGCCAAGAATTGGTAACTGAAGAGGTCAAAGGAGCTAATGAACATCTATGCAGATGTCACTGTGCAGAGATGACCACGACTTAGGACAAGAAGCCTCTCTACCTCACGTATGTAGCTTGGGGAATGCTTTCGAGAATTTAGATTTGGTGACCAAGAGAATACCTAAATTGTCAAAGGAGACTCTAAATGGTCACTGAATTTCCACAACAAGATGAAAAGAACATACAATATAAATATGACATTCAGCTTTATAAGAAACACACTAGTATTTGTTTTTTACCCATGAAATTTGTCTGGGGATTGATAACTGCTATACCAATAAAGCCTCTTCTTGCATTTTTATACTTTCTTAACATCTCTAACAAAATAGCTGAATAAAGATAGTAAGGCAAAATACATGAAATGTGGTTTTGCCACATAAAGAGCATTTGATGGAAAAGACTACCCTATGACAATTATTGCAGATATTTATTTAGTCATATTCAATGCCAAATCTTGACTACTCAAATGTAATGTCATTAGAAAAACAAAACTGAACAGGATGCCCTCACTTTTCTTTAACTCACGAAATGATAGAATAATAATGCATGTAAATGAACTCACTGTTTTACCAATGCTAAGAAAGCACTTTCTTGATAAAAATTAAAATCCCCCATTTTTTAAATTTCTCCTAATTATTTAAATTTAACTACCGGATCTGCTTTTTAAATTGAGGTCAACTAGAAATCAAAGTCATCAGTAACTTTATTGATGGCTTTTACTTGATTTTTATTATTGTTTTGAAGGACATTTTTAGCATATGCTACTATACTTTGAGAGAATATATAGATTTATAATCTTGAAATACTCAAGCCCAAAATCCATTGTTTAAACTATTTTAATCAAATTTTACAAGTTATATATTGCTTGAATTTTAAATGATATTTGCTTTACCAAAGATTGATCTTAACAAAAGCATTATATTATTTGAAAGCTGACACTTTTAGTTTCTTTTCTTAAAAACAATTAAATGCAATTGCAAACTTTGTTGAAGAAAACATTGGCAAAATTGAATTGAGGATAAAAATGGAAAACCTCCTGAAATTAATACCATCAAGTCTAACAAAGGAAGAAACAAGTAAATATATAGTAGTTATTATAGCAGCATAAATCATGATGCAGATTTGTTTTTTTATTTAAAACAAATGTCTTATTTGCTTCTGATTCTGGATAGAAATCATAAAATAAATCAAAAGTACAAGTTGAGTTTATTTTGCCAGTATATTTGGCAAACAATTGTTTTAGTAGCAATTGATCAGCATTGTAGTTGATCAATTTAATTAAGAGTCAGGATCAATGAACCATAGTCAACTGAGGTAAAATGCAACCACAAATCTGCCCCCTTTTCCAAGGCAAAGATACACTGAATCTATGTGTTCATTGTTTTAATTCTTCATATTTTAAGAGTACCGTCAGAGTATATACTCTCCCCTTAAAATATACAATTCTGCAATGCCTATAGCTTATAAATGACAACTGAACTTTTTACTGATTTGACTCTGAATTAATGAATGTATAGTTTGAAATCATTTGGCATTTTTTCTTATAAAACCCCTCAGGAATAAGTGCTACCCAGATATTTGCCAGCATGATTAAACCAGAATTGTACAGAGACGTTAGAGTCTAGGAATAATGGATGGACTTTAGCCACAACCTATCTGAGATAAGCACACAATTGCAGATATCACCAGAGTCAGTAAGTCATACTGATTAATAGATGTGAGCAGCTCAGAATAAGTGGCAGTTCAAAGACAATAAATCTTAGAGTATAGCCAAGATCTAGCCAGCTCTTCTGAAGAAGACAGAGAGGCAAATATGTGGCCCAATGACAACAACTGTGAAAAATAAAACTATCTTAGACAAGTTTGTGTACACAACTTACAAGTTCAGAAAACATCCAAGACTCCTAACAGAAATTAGCAAAAAATATCAAATCACAACATGGACCATAGAAAATTTTATTTTTTATTTTAAATAAGGGCAATTTAATTATTTGATGCAAATAAATTTTCAAATTTTGAGGAGTTTTTTTAAAATCATCAGCGCACCGAAGACAAATATAAGGACTAAGGAAAATACATCATCATTTCTTCTAATTTGAAAGATAAAAACTTTCTGGGATAAAATAACAATTGAAAAGAATATTTTCGGCCCGCACAGGAGCTGGGACCAAAATTCTTGCATCCCTGCCGGAGCCTGAAGAGGAACACCAAGCTGCGACTCCTTATCCACCAACGTGAGGCCCCACCCAATCTGCCTCCATCTTAGGACAGTGCAGCTACCACCATAGCCCTTCCCTTCCCAAGTGGCAATGTGCATCATGGACAGTGGTCAGGGACAGCTGCACATTGCAGAACCATGTGCCACCACCGAGCAGGCCACCCAACGAACGCCATCACACAACCCATTCATTCAGCCCCACCTCTGAAAGCAGTTGCCTCCAGCTTGGGGCACTTCTATCTCCGTCTGAGGTTACTTCCACTGTCGCTTCCACCATCTTTAGTTGGGGTAGCTTCCATTTAAGGACACCAAATGGGGCCTGGAAGCCCAATATTAAGGTACATACAAGCTTGACGCTACTGCTGACACCAACTAGGGAAATGGCTGTTTAAATCAAGGGACAAAAACCAAGACCTGGAAGATCATCACAAAGGTCTGTGTAGGACTGGTTGCACCAGAGGTATCCCCACTAGTTGTGCTAACAGTCACCATCCTGTTGCAGAGGCAACAGGGATCCTTGCATGGGGCCATCTCTCTCTCTCTTTTTTTTTCTTTTTCTTTTTCCTGCTAATAGCCAACTTCTTTTGATTCCCCTTTCACTCATCCTATAATCTAATACTTCTCTATTCTCACACTCTACATCATAAACATCACCTCCTCCCCCACCTCCCCCACTTTATCTCTCTGTTCATCATTAGAAACTATAAAATCTTATGAAAACCTTCTGGATATATGGTAGAAAATAACTGAATTCATCATTTCTGTTTATAGTGACAAAATTGTAAATGTCTAAATAGGAGCTAATTGATTTATGACTGCATTTTGGTTGCATTGAGTACTGTAAACATTGATCATCCCATTAAAGGTGAGATATTGGTAACCTATAGGGACACTTCAAGATTACAGGGTAAAAACTGCAATACCTCACATGTGCACTGCAAGAGAGGAAGACACATAGACAACTTGAAAAAACAAAGGAAGAAAGTATCCCAAACAAACCAAGACACTACAATAATAGAATCCATTGATAGTGCAGTAGATGAAATGTGAGGGAAGGAGTTCAGAGTGTACATAATTAAAATGATCTGAGAATTAAAGAATGACCTAAGTGAACAAAAACAGGCAAAAATGAAACACTCCAGCAAAGAGATAAGAGTGCAAATACAGGTAGCAAAAGATTACTTCAAGAAAGAGGTAGAGATAGTGGGGGGAAAAAAACAGAAATCCTTGAAATGAAGAAAACAACAAATCAAATAAAAAACTCAATAGAAAGCATCACCAACAGACTAGATCACTTGGAAAACAGAACCTCAGACAATGAAGACAAAATATATAAAATATACAATCTTGAAAATCAAGTTGACCACGCAGTGAAAATGGTAAGAAACTATGAAAAGAACATACAAGAATTATGGGATAACATCAAAAGACCAAATCTAAGATTTATCAGGATAGAGGAAGGGACAGAGTTTCAAACCAACGGAATGCACAGCTTTTTCAATGAAATAATATCGGATTATTTTCCAAACATGAAGAATGAATTGGAAAACCAAAATACAAGATGCTTACAGAACACCAAATGTACAAAATTACAATAGATCTACACTAAGGCACATTATAATGAAAATGTGTAGCATACAGAATAAGGATAGAATTTTAAAGGCTACAAGAGTGAGGAATCAGATTACATATAGGGGGAGACCAATTTGAATCTCATCAGTTTCAACTCAGACCCTCAAAGCCAGCATATCCTGAAAAAACATATACCATACTCTGAAGGAAAATAGAGCCAACCAAGAATCTTTTTTGGGGGGTGGGGTACTGGAGATTGAACTCAGGGGCACTTGACCACTGAGCCACATCCCCAGCCTTATTTTGTGTTTTATATAGAGACAGGGTCTCACTGAGTTGCTTAGTGCCTCACTGTTGCTGAGGCTGGCTTTGAACTTGCTATTCTCCTGTCTCAGCCTCCCTGAGTGCTGGGATTACAGGCTTGCGCCACCACGCCAGGCTCCAACCAAGAATCTTACACCCAGCAAAATTAAGCTTCATATTTGAAGAAGAAATAAAAACCTTCCATAATAAAAAGTTAAAACAATTTAGAGTGAGAAAGCCTGCACTACTGAACATTCTTGGCAAAATATTCCATGAGGAGGAAATGAATAACAACAATGAAAATCTGCAAAGGGAGAAACTGCACTAAAGGTAAGACCCATCAAAGGTGAAACAAAGTCAACTTAAAAACCAAAAATAAACCAAAATGATGAGGAATAAAATCATATTTCAATAATAACTGTGAATGTTAATGGCCAAAACTCATTAATTAAAAGACATAGACTGATAGACTGGAGTTGAAAAAAAGACCTAACAATATGCTATCTTCAAGAGACTCATCTCACAGGGAAAGACATCCACAGACTGAAGGTGAAAGAATGAGAAAAAACATACCACTTACATGGACCACATAAATAAAGCAGGAGTTTCCATCGTCATGTCAGATAAAGTGAACTTCAAACCAAAGTTAGTGAAAAGGGACAAAAAAGGACATTTCATAATACTCAAGGAAATTATACATCAACAAGACATAATAATTATAAATATCTATGCCCCAAACAATGGGGCATCTATGTATATCAAACAAACCCTTCTCAACTTCAAGAATTATTGACCACAATACAATAATACTGTGTGACTTTAACATATCCCTCTAACACTGGATAAATCATTCAAACAAAAACTAAACAAAGAAACTGTAGAACTCAATAAAACAATCAATAATTTAGACTTAACAGACATATATAGAATATTCCACCCATCAACAAGTGAATACACCTTTTTTCTCAGCAGCACATGGATCCTTCTCCAAAATAGACCTTATGTTATGCCACAAAGCAAGACTTAGCAAATACACAAAAATAGAGATACTATCCTGCATTAAATCTGACCATAATGGAATGAAATTATAAATCAATGACAAAATAAAAACTATAAGCTACTCCAACACCTGGAGACTAAATAATACACTATTGAATGATGCATGGATAACAGAAGACATTAGGGAGGAGATAAAAAATTCTTAAAGGTAAATGAGAACTCTGACACAACATATCAAAATCTCTGGGACACTATGAAGGCAGTACTAAGAGGAAAATTTATTGCATTAAGGTCATATATTAAAAGAAGTAAGTCAACAACAAATAAATGACCTGACATTGCATCTCAAAGCCCTAGAAAAAAAGAACAAACTGAATCTAGAAGTAGTAGAAGACAAGAAATAAGTAATATCAGGATGGAAATAAATGAAATTGAAGCAAAGAATTCAAAAAATTGACAAAACAAAAAGCTGGTTCTTTGAAAAAGTAATAAAATTGATAAGCCCTTAGCCACCCTAATGTAAATAAGGAGAGAAAAACTCAAATTACTAAATTTGTGAAGAAAAAAAATCAAAACAGATATTATTGAAATACAGAAGACAAAAACTATTTTGAAAATTTATACTTCAGTAAAAATAGAAAATCTAGAAAACAATGACAAATTTCTAGAGGCATACGATCTACCCTAGCTGAACGACGAGGACATACACAACTTAAGCTGATGAATTTCAAGCAAGGAAATAGAGGACACCATCACAAGACTAACAACCAACAAAAGCTCAAGACCAGATGAATTCACAGCCAAGTTCTACAAGACCTACAAAGAAAAGTTAATACCAATACTCCTCAAATTATACCATGAAATAGAAAAGGAGGGAACCCTTCCAAACTCATTCTATTAGGCTAGTATCATCCTGATACCAAAACCAGGCAGAGACACTTCAAGGAAAGAAAATTTCAGACCAATTGATGAACATTGATGCAGAAAATTCTAATAAAATCTTGGCAAATTGTATACAAAAACATATTTAAAGAATAGTATACCACGATCAAGTGGGGTTCATTCCAGGAATGCAAGGTTGGTTCAACATACGGAAATCAATAAACATAATTCATCACAACAATAGACTTAAAGAAAAGAATCATATGATTATATCAATTGATGCAGACAAAGCATTTGACAAAATGCAGTACCTTTTTATGTTCAAAACACTAGAAAAACTAGGGATAGTAGAAACATACCTCAATATAAAAGCTATCTATGCTAAACCCAAGGCCAATATTATTCCAAATGGACAGAAATTGGAAGCATTCCCTCTAAAAAGTGGAATAAGACAGAGATGCCCTCTTTCACCACTCCTATTCAACGTAGTTCTTGAAATTCTAGCCAGAGCAATTAGACAAAAGAAATAAAAGGGATATGAACAGAAAAAGAATTACTCAAACTGTCATTACTTGTTGACAATATGATTCTATACTTAAAGGATCCAAAAAATTCCACCAGAAAACTTCTAGAAGTAGTCAACAAATTCAGCAAAATAGCAAAATATAAAATCAATACCCATAAATCAAATGCATTTCTATACATCAGTGATGAATCCTCTGAAAGAGAAATTAGAAAAACTACCCCATTCACAATAGCCTCAAAAAAAAATAAAATAAAATAAAATACTTGGGAATCAATTTAACAAAAGAGGTGAAAGACCTCTATAATGAAAACTATAGAACACTAAAGAAAAAAATTGAAGAAGACATTAGAAGATGAAAAATCTCCCCTGCTCCTGGATAGGTAGAATTAATATTGTCAAAATGGCCATACTGCCCAAAGTGCTACACAGATTCAATGTGATTCCAACTAAAATTCCAATGTCATTCCTCACAGAAGTATAAAAAAGCAATCATGAAGTTCATCTGAAAAAATAGGAAACCCAGAATAGCCATAGCAATCCTCAGCAAAAAGAGTGAAGCAGGAGGTATCACAATACCAGACCTTAAACTATACTACATAGCTATAGTAAAAAAAAAAAATGGTATAGTACTGACACCAAAATAGACATGTAGACCAATGGTACAGAATGGAAGACAAAGAGACAAACTCACATAAATACAGTTATCTCATACTAGACAAAAGTGCCAAAAACATACATTGGAGAAAAGATAGCCTCTTCAACAAATGGTGCTGGGAAAACTGGAAATCCATATGCAGCAAAATGAAAGTAAACCCCTATCTCTCACCATGCACAAAACTCAGCTCAAAGTGGATCAAGGACCTAGGATTTAGACCAGAGACCTACACCTAATAGAGGAAAAAGTAGGCCCAAATCTTCATCACATTGGATTAGGCCCTGACTTCCTTAACAAGACTCCTAAAGCACAAGGAGTAAAATCAAGAATCAATAAATGAGATAGATTCAAACTAAAAAGCTTCTTCTCAGCAAAAGAAACAATCGGTGAGGTGAAGAGAAAGCCTACATATTGGGAGCAAATTTTTGCCACACGCATGTCAAATAAAGCACTGGTCTCCAGGACATTATAAAGAACTCAAAAAACTTAACACCAAAAATACAAACAACCCAATCAATAAATGAGCTAAAGAGCTGAACAGACAGTTCTCAAAAGAAGAAATACAATCAATCAACAAATATATAAAAAATGTTCAACATTTCTAGTAATTAGAGAAATGTGAATCAAAACTACTCTAAGATTTCATCTCACGCTAGTCAGAATGGCAGTTATCAAGAATACAAGCAACAATAAGTGTTGATGAGGATATGAGGGTAAAGGCACACTCATACATTACTGGTGGGATTGCAAATGGTGCAGCCAATCTGGAAAGCAGTATGGAGATTCTTAGAAAACTTGGAATGGAACCACCAATTGACTATCCCACTCCTTTTTCTATACACAAAGGACTTAAAAACAGTATTCTACTGTGACATAGCCACATCAATGTGAACTATGCCACACAATTCACAATAGCCAAACTGTGGAACTAACCCAGATGCCCTTCAATAGATGATTGGATAAAGAAACCATGGTATATATACCCAATGGAATATTATTCCAGCAATAAAAGAGAATAAAATTATGGCATTTAGCCGGGTGCAGTGGCGCAAGCCTGTAATTCCAGCACTTATGGAGGCTGAGATAGGAGAATCGAGAGTTCAAAGCCAGCCTCAGCAACAAAGAGGTGCTAAGCAACTCAGTGAGACCCTGTCTCTACATAAAACCCAAAATAGGCCTGGGGATGTGGCTCAGTGGTCGAGTACTCCTGAGTTCAGTCCCCAGTACCAAAAAACAAACAAACAAAAGTCAACATTTATGATTTCATTTAGAGAAACAAAACTACAGTTCATCAGTCTGCATATTCATACAAATTCAACAACCGAAAATTCATGCTTTTTTGTTGGTGTTAAATTAACCTTGCTTAATTTCATATACAGGTGGGTCCCAACTTACCATGGTTTGACTTATGGTTTTTCAATTATATGATGATTCAAGAGTAATACTCATTCATATATTAGATATATATGCACATATTGAAACTATGTTTCTAATTTTGAATTTTAATGAACATCTTCAGCTCCCAATCAGCCACATGATAAAAAGGGTGAGTAACAAATACTTGGTAATAACATCTGGTATGACTAAGTTATGATGCTTGATAGGTTAAGTGTACTAAGTGCATTTTTCAGTTATGATATTTTCAATTTATGATAGGTGTATCAGGATGTTACACACTGAAAGTTGAGGAGCATCTACATGTGTAAGCAATCAATCTTGGAGTCACCCTGAAATCCACTCTCTTTTTTACTTCCAATGTCTAGTCCGTCCTTGAGATTACTCATAGTTTTTCCTAAATGTTTCTGAATGACCCTAAGAAGCAGAAATACAATTGATTAGTTGGCATTCTATGATTAGCTGCTGCACAGGAAAACTTTTAATCATCGACTTTACAGAAGTCTGATTTGTGCTTTGATGGAAAATATTTTTCCTTTAATTGGCATTTGCTGACCAGATAGTAGGAAAATCCTAGGAAATGTGTTGACCTCAAATTGTTGAAAGATCCATTGCAAACATGAGCATTTCTACTTCTGTAATCAGTATCATTAATTACACCACAGCAAGAGCTCATTCTCCTAAGAGCACCATGCATGGGTGCTCTCAGGCAG
>PVHX01026843.1:0-20182 GCA_004024805.1 Geosciurus inauris
TACATTTAATAGACCTTCCTCTAAAAACCAGGGCGCTTTTTTTTTTTTCAATTGTATGGAGGAAGGCATGAGCAGTTTTGTTTTTTTTTTTTAAAGGGGTACCTCCGGCTTTAAGGAGATCCCGGAGCGCTTGTTCCATACAAATCCTGGAAACTTCAGACCCCATTTTTCTATTTCTTAACAGTTTAAAGAAGTTTGAGTCACTTTACTGTGAACTTAAAGAAGTTTGAGTCACTTTACCGTGAGCTTAAAGAAGTTTGAGTCACTTTACCATGAGCTTAAAGAAGTTTGAGTCACTTACCGTGAACTTTAGGGATTCGTTGCAATTCCACAAACTTTCACCTGCGCAGCCTTTTTCCTTATCAATGTTTCTTTTTGATATCAATATTTCCTGGGTTTTCGGCACCACTTATTGTCGCCCGTGGGCAGGAGACAATAATCACGCCG
Source organism: Geosciurus inauris (assembly GCA_004024805.1). Classification (NCBI taxonomy): domain Eukaryota; kingdom Metazoa; phylum Chordata; class Mammalia; order Rodentia; family Sciuridae; genus Geosciurus; species Geosciurus inauris. The sequence continues at coordinate 448 of PVHX01026843.1, forward strand.
TTGTTCTCAGAAAGAAATCTTTATTTTTGTTGAGCGCTCTTCTTGCCTTCCTGGGTTCTCTTTTGTTCTCTCCCCTTCTTCCCCCCAGCCTCCTTCTATCTACTCTTCATACAGCAGGAAGTATTACCAAGCAGAGTTACAACCAATTAGCAGGAATAGCGTTATCAAGCACGAGGGGAATGCATGAGCAGAATACAGGCGTGTATCAGAGCAGGCATTGCCCACGAGCCAAGCATGCACAGTGACGTTACTGCCAGCCAATGCTATGCACTTCCTTAAGTTGTCCACCTGTTCACTGCAAGTTTCTGGCATACAGCCAGGTCGCCATCTTGAAAGGGCAGGGCAGCTCCCGGGCCCAGAGAGCCTTCCCCTAACAGATGTTATGCAAGAAAGATCAATAATTCAAATTTGGATTTATGACATTCATCTCTTATTTGATGATAATTTGGGTCCTATATATCTTAATGTATTCTTTAACACTTCTGTGTTTCCATATTCACTATATTTATTAACACAATCCATTCTCTCATGATGCTATGGCCCCTGAAAGTTTCATTAGTAATATTCTAACTTTCAGGGAGGATGATATAAACAAAGATCTCTGGCATTTAATGGCAACCTCAGATTTTCTCCATCTTAATAATGGCCTCATACCTAACTTTATGGGCAGGAACTGCAAGGAGGGTTCCTGCCACAGTCTGCAAGCCTCTATTCAATCATCTTATGCTTTAATTATTGGAGATATAAGAACAAGAAAAATCGATAATAGATATCCAGTAAATTGTAATAAATATAATCTAACCAAGCCTATTTTCTTAATAATTTGGCTCAAAATATTTCTAATGTCCTATGCAATTAGGTAAGTATTCTCAAAAGCTTAAGACTAAGTTAAATATTCCAAAAGCTGTTTTTACAAAATGTAAATAATGAGCTTCCTGCTCTCAAACTCAAACAGAGGCTTAAATGCAATGAATTCAGCAAAGTAGCAGGATATAAAATTAACACCCATAAATCAATTGTTTTCTTATATACCAATGACAAATTAGCTGAAAGAGAAATCAGGAAAACTATTCCATTCACAGTAGTCTCAAAAAAAAAAAAAAAAAAAAAAACAACTTGGTAGTCAATCTAACAAAAGAGGTGAAAGACCTCTACAATGAAAACTACAGAACGCTAAAGAAAGAAATTGAAGAAAAATTTAGAAAATGGAAAGAACTCCCATGTTATTGGATAGGCAGAATTAGCACTGTCAAAATGGCCATACTACCAAAAGCACTATAAAGATTTAATGCAATTCCCATTAAAATTCCAATGACATTCTTCATAGAAATAGAAAAAGCAGTCATGAAATTTATTGGGAAAAATAAACGGTCCAGAATAGCCAAAGAAATCCTTAGCAAAAAAAGTAATGCAGGAAGCACCATAATACCAGACCTTAAATTATACTACAGAGGTATATTTAAAAAAAAAAAACAACATTATATTGGCACAAAAATAGGATTGAAGACCAATGGAACAGAATAAAGACACAGGGACATATCCACATAAATATTTATCTTATACTAGATAAAGGTGCCAAACACATACATTGAAGAAAAGATAGCCTCTTTAACAAATGATGCTGGGAAAAACAGAAATCCATTTGTAGCAAAATGAAATTAAACCCCTATCTCTCACCCTGCACAAAACTCAATTCAAAGTTAATCAAGGACCTTGGTATTAGACCAGAGACCCTTTGCCTACTAGAAGAAAAAGTAGACCCAACTCTCCGTCATATCAGCTCAGGAATAATCTTCTTCAACAAGACTCCAAAAGCACAAGAAGTAAAATCAAGAATCAATAGATAAGATGGTATCAAACTAAAAAGCTTTTTCACAGCAAGGGAAACAATCAAGAATATGAATAGAGAGCCTACATAATGGAAGAAAACCTTTGCCAACTGCAACTCAGATACAGCATTAATCTCTAGGATATACAAAGAACTAAAAACCTAACACCAATAAAACAGATAATCCAATCAATAATTGGACAAACGAACTGCACAGGCACTTCACAGAAAAAGAAATATGAATGGCAAAAAATATATGAAAAAAATGTTTAACATCTCCAGCAATTAGAGAAGTACAAATTAGAAACATACTGAGATTCCATCTCACTCCAGTCAGAATGGCAATTATAAAGAATACAAATAACAATAAATGTTGGCAAGAATGTAGTGGAAAAGGTTCACTCATTGTTGGTGGGACTGCAAACTGGTGAAAACCCTGGAAATCAGTGTGGAGATTCCTTAGAAAACTTGAAGTGGAAACACCATTTGACCCAGTTATCCCAGTCTTCAACTTATATCCAAATGACTTAAAGTCAGCATAATATAGTGACACAACCACATCAATGTTTATAGCAGCTCAATTCACAATAGCCAAGCTATGGAACCAAACTAGGTGCCTTTCAAAAGATGAATGGATATCCAGGTGTGGTGGCACATGCCTGTAATCCCAGCAGCTCGGGAGGATGAGGCAGGAGTATCACAATTTCAAAGCCAGCCTCAGCAACTTAGCAAGGCCCTAAGTAACTCAGTGAGACCCTGTCTCTAAATAAATCACAAAAAATGGCTGGGTATGTTGCTCAGTGGTTAAGCATCCCTGGATTCACTCCCCAGTATCCCCCCCCAAAAGATTTATAGATGAATGGATAAAAAAATGTGATATATATATACACAATGGAATATTATTCAGGTATAAAGAAGATTAAAATTACGGCATTTGCTAGTAAATGGATAGAACCAGAGAATATCATGCTAAGTAAAATAAGCAAGTCCCCCCAAACCAAAGGTTGAATGTTCTCTCTGATATATGGATGCTAACTCGTAACAAGTAAAGGTAGGGAGGGGAAGTACAGAAGTATAGATGTTCATTGGATTAGACAAATGGGAATGAAGGAAAAGGATGAGGGATGGAAATAGGAAGGACAGTAGAATAAATTGGACATAACTTTCCTGTGCTCATATATAAATATATAACCAATGTAACTGTACATCATACAAGAATGGGATCAAAATTGTAATGTTTTCACCCCATGTATATATAATATGTCAAAATAAACCCTATTGTCATGTATATCTAAAAACAACAACAACAAAGATTTATACCTATGTTTCCTTTAAGTTCCATTTTGAGTTAATATTTGTGTATGGTGTGAAGTAGGAATCTAAACTTATTATTTTGCATGTGGCTATTCAGTTGCTACACCACCATTTGTTGGAAAGACTACCCTTTGCCCATTTAATTGTCTTGGCACTCTTTTGCCATTTCTTATTAGTGCATTATAGTTATACATTACACGAGGCTCATTTTGACATAATTATACAAGTACAGGACATAATTTGCTCGAATTTGCTCCCCTAGTACTTCCCCTTTCCCTTCCCTTCTCCCTTCCACTGTTTCCTTTCCTCTACTCCACTCATCTGTCTTCTATTTATTTATAGTTTTTTAAAAATTAGTGATATATATATATATATATATATATGGAATTCACTGTGGTATATTCATATGTACACAGGATAGTTTTGTCAGTGTCATTCCAGTGTTCCTCCCTTTTCCCATTAACCAACCCCTGGAAATTTAGAATCATTTGACTGTAGATATTTATTTCTGAACTCTCACTTCTATTCCATTGATCTACATTATGCCAGTACAATATTGTTTTGGTTATTATAAATCTTGTGGTAAGTTCGAAAAAAAGAGTAAAGAGGAAAAGAATACAAGAAAGCTATGTGGATGCTATGGACTAGTTTTATTTGGAACTCTACTTCATTGTACTGTAGGGTAGGGAAGGGGGATTGAATACCAGTTAGATTATGGACACAAGGGAAATCTCCTTTATTTCTAAAAACAATTGATAATACTATTTTTTCTTGTTTCTTCTTTCCATATTTGGATTGTCTCTACCCCAAGACTGCCAGAATCCCACCCCTACAGATACTCAATAGCACAGACAGCTGGACACTGCTGCTAAGTTCAGTGAGAACTTCTCAGAGTGAATATTTTCTTAGCCCAGCTAGGTAGGTACTCTTTTTAATGCCTCCTTCTCTCAATCTTTCTTCATTTCTTTTTCACAGGATAGTTCCATTAGGGTTACTGAACATGGAATATCACCAGTAGGAGTGAGATAGATAACACAAATGACAAAGAATAGATAAATTGGACTTCATAAAAATTAGAAATGTTTGTGTCTCAAAGGAAAGTGATAAAATGAAAAGCCCACATGCAGATTCACATAAAGGAGATATATTAACCAAATAAATTAATGCTACATATTATATGTAGGAACCTTGAATATACTATGCCTAAATCAGGAAGCCCAACACAAAAGACCACATATTTTATAATTCCTTTCATAAAAAATACCATGAATAAGAAAATATATAGAGACAAAAAATTAATTAGTGCTTGCCTTGGTCTAAGGAAAAGAGGAATAAAATGTCATTCATAACAGGTGGGCTGTTTCTTTGGGGAGCATTGAAAATGTTCTGTAAATTTGTGATGGATGTACAACCTAGGAAATATACTAAAATCCACCGAACTGTATACTTTGAAATGGTGAATTTTGTTTATTTGACCTACATATAAATAATCTATGTTTCTACCTTACCTTAGTTTGAAAAGAAAAAAACAACAACAACACTTAACCCAAAGAAAGCAGAAGAAAAGAAACAAAAAAATCAAAAGAGAAATCAGTAAAATTGAAATCAGGAAAAAATCAGAGAAAATTATGGCAAACAAACTTGTTTTTTTTTCAAAATATCAATAAAAGCTATAAAACTCAAGCCAGATGCCCAAAGTTAAAAAGAAGAAAATCTACACAAATTATCTCTCTTAGAATTGAAACACCCATTGTTACCACAGATCCTAAATTACTGAAGTTAGAAGGATAAAAAAGTAAATACTAAGAAATAATATTTGTATATATTTATAAGAATTTAGATGAAATAGTACAATTCTTCAAAAATCAGAAACTACTAAAACTCACTTTAGATGAAATTAATAACCTGAATAGAACTATAACTATTAAACAAATTGATATCGTAGCTTAACAAATCATTTAAAAATCTTTATGTTATCAGAAACATCAGAAAATCAAACAAAAACTGTTAGAACCAACTATGTGAAAATTCTAGAAAAGAGTAAAGGCTTGCAAAATCCAGGCAAATCCTGAAAGAATGAAAAACAAAAAACAGTGGCTTGTAAATTGTCCCTTCCTACTCCACTTTGCAACTTGGCAGTGGTCTCAAAGACAGCAGCCCACATTTCTAGTGTGGGATCCTGGAGGCTGGTTCCAGAGGGAACAAAGACCCTATTCTTAGAGTTGTGTTCCTCTGTTCTAACCTTCCGGGGCCTAGCTGGAATGATTCAAGGTACTTGACTTTGGTTTATCTGACAGGGAATTCAGTCTGCAGAAGAGTGGTGGGTGCTCTTTGAAAATATTTTAAAGCAAGTGAACAACACCTAGTCATCTAGGACAAATGAATATAATAGGGGCAAACAAGTGCCTAGATCTAGGGAGGAAAATGTGTTCAAAGGCAAATTTTTTGGTTTGTGTGAAATGTGGGCATTCAAAAATGCCATGTATGTACTGGAAATTTAGAAAATCATATATTTAGTGCCCATAGCTACTGCATGAAGAAGATACTGTTGTTATTCATGGTTTAAAAGTGAAGGAATTAAGGCACAGAGTTTAGAACTGTAGAGAATGAACATCCTGTGCAGCCACAACCCTCTATTAGGTCAGAAACTACTCAGGGCAGGCGTTACACATTATGTTGCACTCACAGTGCCTGTAACAGGCCTTAATAACCAGTGGATATTAGGAAATATTTATTAAATGAAATTCACACAACCTTGGGTTGGGAATGTAGCTCAGTGGTACAGCACTCCTCTGCCATGTGCAGGGCCCTGGGTTTGACTCACAGAACCACAAAACAAAATGAAAAACACTCACACAACCTTGTCAGATCAACTTTATTTAGCCTACAATACATGTAACATATTGACACAACCAGAAACACAAACAGAATCACTGGTGCAAGTGACACTTCTCCAAATATCTGGAGAAGTGCCTACATTGTGTATGTCATTGTGTATGTCAACAGTAGAGGGAGACAATGAGTCTTGCCTATGTGCAACATTTAAAAGTTACATTTGTTCATGAAAATTAGCACATTACTATGAAAGGACAAAATTATTATAAGAGAAGCCTCTTTACAGAGTGAATCAGCTGTGCCAATATCCTTCAAACATTGGAAGGATAATAGTAGCATTCAAGAAGAAATTACTAGGAGGGTACCATAATATGAAGAAAAGTTATGCTGGGGGTGAGAGCATTTGTTATGGTTTGAATGTATTCCCCAAAAGTTCATGTTAATGGTATTCAGAGGTGGAGTCTGTGAGGGATAATTAGTACTATATAGGTCACGAAGATTTCCCATGATGGCCTTAGTGGCTTTATAAAAAGAGAGACCTGAGCTAGATTGCTTGCTCTGTCTTTCTATGAGATGGCCTTCTCCATGTTATAATATAGCAAGGAAGCTCTCACCAGATGCCATCTAGATGCCAGCACCATACTGTTGGACATTCTAGCTTCCATAACTTTGAGCTAAATACATTTTTATCCTTTACAAATTACCTGCTTTTGGATATTTTGTTATAGCAACAGGAAACACACTAAGACAAGGCTACAGTATTCTCATGGATTCCAGAAGTTTAAAATTATTTTCTTAGAATATCCTCTGCATATTTAAGAGACAGATAATTTTAATTCTCTTCCTAATGTAATAACCATTCTGGCCCCTCCTCTGCTAGTGTGTCCACGTAAATGCCAGTACACAAGAAATAAGTGACTTCGCAACCCAAGTTCTGGGCCTCACATTACTGTAACTATTACAAGGAGATAAGTGTGTGAGATGTACTTAATCACTTTGCTTCACTTTTGCTTAAGGCAAAAGAACTCAAGACTTTATGTTTGGATAACAATGCCATCATTCTTGTGACAGAGAGGTCAAGCCTGTGAGGTGACACCAAAGCAAAGATACAAGTCTATGACCGAAATGCAATTGTGTCCATGAGGATAGATTAGAGGAATCACAGTACAAAATCAGAAAGATCTGCTGCAGTTCTTAGTTTCTCATCAAAATTCAGGCTTTCCTGGATTAGGGGCCATGATATCTGGTAGCCAATGTGTGGCGTCTCACCTGAAATTAAAAAAAAAGGAAATGTGAAGTGAACGTGTTTCTTACTGAAGCAAATTGGTCTCAAAAGAAATGAAGAGGGCTGGGGATGTAGCTCAGTTGTTAGAGCGCTTGCCTCATATGCACAAGGCCCCAGTTCAATCCTCAACACCACAAAAATAAAGAGTGAAGAATTAGTTCCTGTGAGAATTTAAACAGTACCTTTCTTCTGAGGTATTCATATATAAATTTTAAACAGAAAATGTTTAACTCTTCCTAAATCTCAATGAGGAAAGTACATGTCAGCCTATACATGCATAAATATGTCCAACCCTGCCCCCAGAAGGAAATGAAAAGGATGAGAGAAGCCCAGATACAATGTAAGCCTGTGACTTAATTACATAGAATAATGTTCACATTCCTTACTCTGATACTCAGGGTCTCTCTAAACTGGACCCACAGTTTATTCTGTATCTTTTCTGTATACACTATGATCCTGTGCATTGTCTTCCATGTTTTAAGGTTTCTGTTACTCACAGGAAGTAGGGGCTGAATTGTTTCATTGAGTTTTAATTTGTGTGATTAATTAGCCTAGTCAGCATGTATTCATGGCCTGGTTATTTAGGAAATGGTCCAAATGCTGGACTTTTTTTTATTTCTTCACCTGAGCTCAAGAAAAGGAGAAAGTAATCATTAGATATCTTCCCCAGCCAGGCAGCCAGGGCTAGTCTTGATGGGCTGCTGCATAGTGAAATGGAAGAGAAACAGGTAGCCCTTGAAGGTGAGCTAAGAGCAAGAATGCCCCGTTCAGGGCATCTACCTCAGCAAGCCACAATGATACAATCTGCAGAGTAAGCCCATTCCCAAATTTTATAGAGAACAATTAGAGCTACAAGTCCTGAAAGACTAGAGTTAAGGATGTTGATTGTGATCTTATAGCTGAGAGCTCAGAGATAAGGGAGAGACATGTAGGTGCATCCACAAATCAAGAATCAACACGGGCTGGGGCCAGGGGTAGATGACAGAAGTCCTAGACCTCTGGTTGTTTGTGAGCTTATAGGTGATTTTTCATGAATGGACCAAGGCAGGAAAGGCAAGTTAGTAAATGTTAAAGTTTCAGCAAAAAGTGGAGATACAATTTTAAAAATGGTGACTTGAAAATTCCTCTATCTTACTGAAAGAGATGACAAGAAACAATTCCAAAGGAAACAGTCACAAGAATTCAGTGAAAATAAACCCTGTAACATGTCAAGAATCATAGTTGAAAATTGTGGAGAGTTTTGGAGTCAGGGCTCTTAACCCAAATGGAAGAAAAGAAAAACGTACATGCGGGAAGTGGAGATGTGGCAGGCAGTTTCCCTTTTTATAAAGGACTCCCTAGGTGGGATGTGGTTGCTTACCTCTTCTATCTCTGAGATCCTTCAGGATTAGTCTCACTTTTTGAGCTCCTCCAAGTGGTTTTCACCTAATGGCTTATTAGGAAGTAATACCCATGGAGAGGAAGATAAAGTCAATGAGTTTAAGTCCAAGACTGATGATGTCATCTTAAATGAGAATGACAGGTGCGTTTTTACCCAACATGGACCTGCTATAACAGTCAATGTTTGCTCAAAATCTCTCTCCATGGGCTGATAGAGACTTTGTCAGGCTGATATCATAGCCTTCTGGCTCCTCCCTTTCAGTACTCCTTCTTACCTTTCATAGGTATTGATCTCCAAAAAGCCGTTTGCATTCTTAACTTTCTGATACTGTGAATGCAGAATCTAGGCACACCTCCTCCTAATTGGAAACTTTCAAGGATGGGCTTTTTTAGCCACTCCCCCAGTTCATTCAGAACAACACACCAACAACAGATTTGGGTTTGGAGTGCCCTCTAGTGCTGCAACAGTGGTATCACACAAACTACAGATTGACAGCAAACCTGGACTTAGGCCATTGTGTAGTAATGAAATAGCAAAAGTGACCACAGTCTCAGAGAAAGTAGGTAGCCTGCTTAGAATTTGTGGAAGGACAGACACCAAAAAAGCCAGTATATAAAGACTAATAAATATCTAATCCTTTAATGTGCAATGTCACACACCAACAAGCATCAAGAACATTCAGGGAACCAATACTTTGTCTAACAGACAGAATAAAGTAGCAGAAACTAACTGAATAGCAACTGATATATGTTAACTTGCAGATAATCCATATTAGCTGTTCTAGGGACATTAAACGCACTTCAATAAAACAGAAATGATTCAGTATTCTATCAGAAAATGTAAAAAATTAATTATAAAAAATCAAACACAAATTCTAGAGCTGAAAAGTATAATAGCCAAAATTTAAAACATGATAATAGGTGCTAGTGGTATATCTCAGAGGCAGAGTGGTTCCCTAGCATGAATGAAGCCCTGGGTTCCATCTTCAGCACACCAAATAGGGCATCAACAATAGAATAGGTCACAAAGAAAAAAAAATGATTAGTGAGCTTTAAGACAGCTCACTGAAAAATATAATATATAGTCAGAGAAGAAAAAAGTAAAATAGAAAGAGCAAAAAAGAACAATTATAGGAGCTTTGGGACATGATAAAAAGAGCATAAATGGGGGCTGGGATTGTGGCTCAGTGGTAGAGCGCTTGCCTCGCATGCATGAGGCACTGGGTTCAATCTTCAGCACCACATAAAAATAAAGATATTGTGTCCATCTACAACTAAAAAAATTTTTAAAAAAGAGCATAAATGTGGGTTACTGGATTTCAAAAGAGACTTAAGAATGCCAGAAAGGTAGAAAGCTATTCAAATAAATAATAACAGGAAAGTTCCCAAATCTAGAAAAGGATACAAAAATCCAGGTATAGGAAGATCAAAAGTCACCAGTCAGATTTAATTCAACCAGGCCTGCTAGAAGACATATCATGAAGTACTCAAATATAAACACAAAAGGGATTCTCAGAGCAGCAAGAGAAGGGAACAAATAATGCATAAAGATAGTCCAGTTCACCTGACAGCAACCTTCCTAACAGAAACCTTACAGACCAGGGGAGATTGGCATGAGATTTTCACAGTATTGAAGGAGAAAACACGTCAACCAAGAATATTGTACTGAGCAAAGCTATCATTTAGAAATGAAGGAGAGAAAACAATATTCCCAGATTTCCCCACAAAAAAGGTGAGAGATTTTATCTCCACCAGACTTGTCCTATAAAAAACTGTAAAGAGAGTTCAAACTACAAGAAATAGATGCTAACATTTAAGGGGAAAACATAGGAAGGTATAAAACTCGCTGATAAGAGTAACTATACAGAAAAATTCAGAATGCTCCAATATTGGAAACATGATACATAAACCATTCATATCTTTAGTATGAAGAATAAAAATTTTTAAAAATAAGTACATTTATATATTAAGAGATAGGCAATATAGATAGATTGGCCACCCAAAACTCAAAATATGGAGATTAATAGAGTGCAAACATAGATAATTTATTAGTATTTATTTTCTCATTGTCTTTCTAATCTTTACAATGTTAAGTTGCTTTCATTTCAAAATAACCTGTTATAATCAAGAGATTATTTGGAAAACTATAACTACAAAGCTATAATAGATACACTAAAAATAATGAGAGAGGAATCAAAACACACTGCAAAACAAAATCAATTAACCACAAAGAAACACAGTAAAAGAGGAAGAAATAAAGGAATATAACTATATAATAAAACTAGAAAATATTATATTATTATATTTATTATTTATTTATATTATTTATATAATAAAACTAGAAAACAAGTAACAAAGTCACAGTAATGAGATCTTAGCTATTGATAATGACTTTAAATATAAATGAATCAAATTCTACAAGTGTCAGAATGTGTGTGTATACACATATACACAAACATATATGTATGTGCTGTATATATCTATATATATGCATTGTGTATATAAATATGTATATATGCATATATGTTTACATACATAGATATACTGTCAGGTCCAATGATAATGTTGTTTACAAGAAATTCATTTCACCTTTCAAGCTTAAGAGCATTCTTAGCCTGAAAGTGAAGCGATAGAATAACATAGTCCATTGAAATGGAATCCAAAAGGAAACAGGTATACCCTTATGTATCTCAGATGAAATAGATTTTACACCAAAAGCAAAAGAAAAGAGATAAAGGTGATCGTTATCTAACAATAAAAGGGTTAATTCAGTAAGAGGAAATAACAATCACAAATACATGTGCACTTAATATCAAATCCCCTAAATAAACAAAGCAAACATTATTAGACTTGAGATAGAATCCAATAAACTAAACAGAGGGAAATTTAGCACCTCACTTTTAGCAGTGGACAGCTTATCCACACAGAATTCAACAACAATCACAACAACAAAAACAGTGAAGTATAGTCTAGACCAAATGGACCTAACAGACATCTACATTCCATCCAACAACTGCAGAATACACATTCTTCCCAATGGTACATGGAACATTCTCACACAGATCATATGGTAGACCAAAATTATAAGCTTTATACAATTTTGAAAAATTGAAATCCTTTTAAGCATCTTTTCTAACCATAGTGCAATAAAAATAGATAAGAATAATAAGAAAAACTTTGGAAACCATACAAATACATGTTAATTAAATAACCCTCTCCTGAACAGCAAACAGATCAAGGAACAAATTCAAAATGAATTTAAGCCGGGCACAGTGGTGCATGCCTGTAATCCCAGCACTTTGGGAGGCGGAGACAGGAGAATTGTGAGTTCAAAGCCAGCCTCAGGAATGGTGAGGCGCTAAGCAACTCAGTGAGATCCTGTCTCTACATAAAGCACAAAATAGGGCTAGGGATGTGGCTCAGTGGTCGAGTGCCCCTGAGTTCAATCTCCAGTACCAAAAAAAAAAAAAAAAGAATTTAAAACAGTTTTTGCAACAAATAAGAAATATAGCATACCAAACCATATGGGATACATCAAAAGCAGAACTAAGAAGGCAATGTATAGCAATCAATGTCTACATCTAAAAAGCAGAAAGATAGCAAACATTATCTCATTGCATTTCTGAGAACTTACAGGTAACATGCATCTATAACAAACTGATCTTTGACAAAAGTGATAGGACCAGACAGGGGAGAAAAGGCAGTCTTTTGAAACAAATGGTGTTGACAAAATTGGATATGCATGTTCATAAGAATGAAAGAAGACTCTTGTCTCTTCCCAGTCACAAAAATCAACTTGGAATGGCTTACAGACTGAAATGTGATAAGTGAAGCTATGAAACTACTAGAAGAAAACATAGTGGGAATACTTCAGGACATTGGAATGGGCAAAGATATTTTTGGATGAGAATCCAAAAGCACATGAAACAAAAGCAAAATTAGACAAATGGGATTTCATCTAACTAAAGGCTTCTGCACAGCAAAAGAAACAATCAACAGAATGAAGAGACAACCTATAGAAGGGGGAAAATATTTGCAAACTTTACATATGACGAGAGGTATATATTCAGAATGTATAAGGAACTTCAAATCTCAATTGAAAAGACAAATAATTCAGTTAAAAATGGGCAACAGGGTTAGGGCTGTAGCTCAGTGGTAGAGCACTTGCCTAGTTGTGAGGCACTGAGTTTGATCCTCAGCACCACATAAAAACAAACAAGAAAAATAAAGGCATGTTATCCATCTACAACTACAAATTTCTTTTAAATACCAAAAAATTTTAAAAAGGGCAACAGCCTTTAATGAATGGATAAAGAAAATGTGATACATATACACTTTGGAATACTATTGTCATTAAATAGGATGAAATCCCAACACTTATGATGACAGGTTAGGAACAGATCATTATGTAGTGAAATAGACCAGAAAAGAAAGATGAGTACTGCATGACATCAACATATTTGGAGTGTTAAAAAAAAGTTAATCTCATAGAAGTTGAGGGTGGAATGGTGGTGACTCTGGGGAGGTATGGGGAAAAGTTGATCAATGGGTTCAAAGTTATATTTAAACAGGAGAAATTCTTATGGTCTAATAGTCAGTAGTATTACTATACCTAATGATTGATAATGTGCTATATATATCAAAAAGATAGAAAGTATTTTGAATGTTTTCACAAGTAAATAATTAATGTATGAAAAGACAGATACATTTAACCTCATTTAAATATTACACTAAGTATACCTATATTTGGATATCACCTGGTACCCCATAAATATCTACAATTGGTATATATGTATGTATCAGAAATATAGGTATACACATGAAGTTATATAGCATGACCAGCACAATATCACCCAAGTGGCACTCAAAATACACATCCTTAGAAATACTAAAAAACAGGAAATATTTAAATCACCCAATCAATTCAGTAAACTAGGGCATGGATGTCATATTAAACCTAAAGTAGTAGAAGGTATTCTTTTAGTCAGCTTTTTTGCTGCTGTGACTAAAAGACCCACACAGAATAATTGTAGAGGAGGAAAAGTTTATTTGAAAGCTCACAGTTTCAGAGGTCTTAGTCCATAGAAGGTCAGCTCCATCCCTTGAGCTTGAGGTGAGGCTATTCAACATGGCAGAAGAGTGTGGCAGAGGGAAGCAGCTCACATGATGATCAAGAAGCAGAGAGAGACTCCACACTCCAGATACAAATATATACCCCATAGCCATGCCCCAATGAACCACTTCCTCCAGCCACACCCTACTTACCTACAGTTACCACTCAGTTAATCCCACCAGGGATCAATGCACTGATTAGGCCAAGGCTATAATCCAATAATTTCTTCTTCAAACCTTATTTCATTGTGTCACATGTGAGCTTTTGGGGGTCACCACATCTAAACCATACCAGGTATGAAATAATGAAGCTAAATGCAGAACTAATGGATTATAAAGCCATAATGCCAACTAACAAATGCCAATTCCTTAGAAGATACAAAGACTAAAATCAGCTTACTAAAGTGAAATGGCCACATCAATCTTTACAGTAGTACAATTTACAGTAGCCAAGCTATGGAACTTACAGATGCCCTTCAACAGATGACGGATAAAGAAAATGTGGTAAATATACACAATGAAGTATTACTGAGTCTTAAAGAAGAATGAAATTATGGCATTTGCTGGTAAATGGATGGAACTGGAGACTATTTTGCTAAATGAAATAATCTAGTCCCCAAAAGTCAAAGGTCAACATAAGACAAAACTATATTTAATACTCAAGATATCCTTAAAATTCTAGGGCAAGGCAGTTTTGGAGTTAAGCTCTACTCAACTGATCATAAAAAACTGATCACTGTCTTACATAAACTCTCTCAAAGCATACAAGAAGATAAGGAAATATTTAACTTATTTTCTCAGATTAGTTCTCTTTGATTCAAAAACCAGATGGGAGCTACTATCTTCCCTACCATGGAAAGAACACTTGGGCCAAGGTCACTCACATAGTGACACATATACTAAATACATTTATAACATGTTCAATACAGCAGTGAATTAAGTGATAAAGAACTTCATTCAAGGAATGGAGATATTATTTAAATTATAAAATACTTTCAGTTGTAACTCTACACAATACAAATTAAAGGAAAACATTTGTTAATGTCAATGGGTATGGAAAAAGCCTAAGAAAGAAATTCAACAATACATGTGCAGTGGCACACAGATGAAAATCCAGCAGCTGGGGTGGCTGAGGCAGGTGGATCACAAGATCAAAGCCAGCCTCAGCAATTTAGCAAGTCCCTGTTTCAAAATAAAAACAAGAGGGGGAACCTGGGGATGTGGCTCACTGGTTAAGCCCCTGGGTTCAATCCCTGGTAACCACCCCCCCCAAAAAAAAAGAAAGGAAAAAGAAAAAAGAGAAGAAATTCAACATAGGTTCACAGTAAAAGCTTTCAGTACAGTGAGATCATAATGGAATATCCATTTCGTAATGTCTTTAACATGTTAGCTATTGTTTTTAATTTTAAAAAAATATTAGCTGTGTTCCCATTTTATATATATGGACAATACGCAGATACATTTTTACACCTCTATCTTTCAGAAGTGTATTGGAACACAAAGCCAAAACTACACATAGTAAAATAATTAAGAGCTATAAATACTGAAAAGTAAGATAATATTTGGTGAAAATGTGATAATTTATTTAGGGAATGCAAAGTAATACAAACACACATTAGAATTAATAAGAGACTTGAGAAAAAGAGTACATGGGAGATCACTATTAAAAAATCAAGGGGCTGGAGTGTGGCTCAGTGGTAGAGCACTTGCCTACCACATGCGAGGCACTGGGTTTGATCCTCAGCACCACATAAAATTAAATAAATAAAATAGAGGTATTGTGTCCATCTACAACTAAAAATATATTTTTTAAAAAATTAAGGGCCTTGGGACTGGAATTGTGGCTCAGTGGTAGAGTGCTTACCTCACAAGCGTGAGGCCCTGGGTTCAATCCTCAGCACCACATAAAAAGAAAATAAAATAAAGATATTGTGTCCATCTGCAACTAAAAAAATATTAAAAAAATCAAAGGCCTTGCCCCAAAAAAACCCAACAATAACTAATTCGAACAAGTAATAGAAAATAACCCAATCACAATAGTGACAAAACAAAAAATACTTAAGAAATACATGATATTTATGGAAGCAATCACTCAAATTTGATGATAGATTCAGATAAAAGAATTCACCAAGAAATAGAATAGCATACCCTATACAATGAAGGGGAGAAAATTATGTAAACATGCCAATTCTTCTTGAATTATTTATAGATTTATTGCCTTACCTATAACTGCAAGATGATAATGAAGTACAGGCTGCTGTCTTCTATATTCAAAATTAATCCTGGAAAACTACGGAAGGAAGAATTAAATTTAATAAAACAGAGAATATGAATAACAAAATCTAAACATTAGAACATGAAAATCTGTTGGAGATATAAGAGTGTGTTGAGTTGGTACTTGTGTTTGGAGCAGGGAAGGAATGACAACAGTGACGTTGGGGAGGATCTGCAGGCCACATCAATAGCAAATGGGAGAATGAGTAGGAGGAAGTGTTCAAACCTGTATCCCTACTTCACACCAGAAATCTAGCCAGTGCTTCACAGCACAGATGCTTTGAGGTTTATTCAGTTAGGTATGACTCTCCAACAACCATGTTAAATAATAGATACTCTGAAAAGAATGGTTTATTGAACTTTATTAGCAAAATAGTATTTTAAGATGATCTATAAGTCTTTTTTCCATTGCAATAATGAAATACCTGAGGCTGGATACTTCATAAAGAAAACATTTATTTATCTCACAGTTCCGGAGGTTTAAGGGCAAGATACTAGCTCTGGTGAGGACTCTTGAAAGATGGCATTACAATGGTAAGAGTGAGTGCAAGAGGAAGATCATTTCATAAGACAAGAAGCCAGAGAGAGGGTATAACAACTCATTGTCAGAGAAATAACTCATATTCTCATGATAACTACCTTAATCCCTTTTTGAAAAAATATTTTTAGTTGTCAGTGGACCTTTTATTTATTCATATGTGGTGCTGAGAACCAAACCCATTGCCTCACACATGCTAGGCAAGCATTCTACCATTGAGCTATAACCCCAGCCCTGTTAATCCTTTTTGAGGTCAATGCGCCCAATGACCCAAGGACATTCCACTAGGCTGTACCTCTTCAAAGTCTCACCAAATCTTAATTTGCCACAGTGGGATCCATGCTTGCAACATGTGAACCCTTGAAGGACACACTCAAACCATACCCAAAGCATAGCAAATGATTATTCCATATCTTATTGAGCTGCATATTCTCTGACATGTTCTGGTGAACAATGACAATACAAACAGCATCCCAGAGTCACAGAGGCTGAGATCAAATACTACCAGAAACAAGAGCCATTTGCCACTCACTACAGTTCCATTACAGGCCATGAACCACACCAGGTGCTTTACATACTGTACCCATGTCTCAACAGTCCTACTGAACAGATCTTATGATCTCACTTGGCAGCTGAAGACCTGAGGTCTGGCTGACTGGGGACTTTCACAGGATCACTGGCTAGTGACAGGGCTGAGAAGAGACCCCTGGTCTGAATTCATCTGAATCCATGCATTTGCTATAGTTCCCAGCCTGAAGCTGACCTTCTGACTCAAAATTTATCTCCTCAGCACTGTATAATGTCTGTATGGTGACAAAAAGGACCTTGAGGGAAGCCAACATAAGGTGACAACTTGTCCTCCCCTCCTTTCTGGAATATGGAAGCACTACCTTGTCAGTACACTTGCAGTTAGCAAGGATTATGTTAGTAGCCTTTGTCCTGAAATAGAAGCAAAAGAATTGGTTGTTTACAGCCAGAGCCAGTACACAATTCCTGTGCTTTCTTTTTAATTCAGCAGCAATCCTGGGTCAATAATATGAAACTCCAAAATAGAAAGCACCTGGAAAACTCAGTCCCCTGAGAGCAGAAAGCCTTTGTCAAACCGTATCAAAATTTATGTGCACAAATAGTAACTTTCAGTTTTCATCTGTTGCATCAGTTACCAGTTATTTTTGCTGACCAATACCCATCTGTTCTTTTTGTTGTTGGTATTTTTAAGTACTTCAGTAACCATGCCTATATTCTTCTTGAAATATTTTAAAACTATAGAGAAATCATAATTCCTATTTTAAAAGTACTTCCTAAATTCAGACCCATCCACAACAATAACCACATTTAACAATATGTGTGTTACTTCTTTTTCTTTTATTAATGCATTATATTTATATGATAATAGTTGGGGGCTGGGGCTGTAGCTCAGTGGTAGAGTGTTTGCCTTGCATGCATGAGGCACTGGGTTTGATCCTCAGCACCACATATAAATAATAAATGAATAAAATAAAGATCCATTAATGACTAAAAACATTTTTTAAGAAAAGGTAATAGTTTGGATCATTTTGACAAAATCATAGATGCATGAAGTGTGTTATTTTACATCTGATTTTATTCTTTTTCATACAAAATATTGCCATGAGTTTGAGACATTTGAAATTGATCAAGGAAAAACATATGACTGTAACATGGCAGTAGTATACAATCAGCTTACAGGGAAGCACTTTGATAGAATGGCATATAAAAGTAAAGTCCTCACGCATAAGCCTGTCCGGAGATAAGGACAAGGTCTCACTATTTGGAAGAGCAGGAGAACAAGAGACTGCCAGAGTGAGCTTGCCTGTCTTGGTGATGTTGCTCACAACATGATGGGGGCTCTCTGGATAAGACAGCTCTGAAGGGTAGCTGTAGTTTGGGAACCTTAGAGCCCCAGAGTTAGCTTAGCTATGCCTAGGCAACGCTGGGCACAGTTTTGCAAGGTATAAAAATAGACAGTCTTGGGACTGGGGTTGTGGCTCAGCACTAGAGTGCCCACCTAGTGTGGGTGAGGCACTGGGTTCGATCCTCAGCACTACATAAAATGAATAAATAAATAAAGTTATTGTGTCTGCCTACAACTAAAAATATTTTTTAAAACAAAGTCAGTCTCTGAATGGCTAAAAATCAGCTTATTTGGGTTATATGAAAGCAATTAGTTATATAAACATTTTGAGTTTTCAGGGGATACTTTAGGAGAGGACTTTATTTTTTATTGCTGAAACACATCAAAATACTATAGCAAACTCTACCCCTGAAACTTAATTTGTCTTTCTCTGGTGCCTACTTGGTTCATTTCTTCCTAAATGCTACCACTGTCCTTCCAGCACTTGGAGGACTCTGACTCTAACAAACTCTCTTACCATCGTGTTGTTTTTTTCACACAATTTTACTGATTTTTGTGGAAATGTGACTTTTAAAAGTTACACATAGACAAGCTTGATTCCATCTATCATTGACTGAATGTATTAAGCAACTCTCTTACAGATATTTATAGAGATTTCATTTGTATTACTGATCCTGCTTGTGTTTATGATTGTGTTGATATGTCGCATGTATTGTAGGATAAATACATTTGATCCAAAGAATTATATGAGTATTGCATAAAATTTTAGCTAACATTTCCTGATCTTCTGCTGCATGTCAGTTCCCATGATAGGAACAAGGAGTATAGAATCTGATAATATAATCCTTGCTCTGAGCAGTTTATAATCTAATAGTGGGGCATGGCCACATAGAAGTTCTGCTGTATGGATCTAGAAATTCTAAAGCATATGAACAAAATAATTATGATTAAAGTGTATTTCTGAACTAGAATAGTTTAATTGGACAGACCTAGTTTTAAGGGAGGCAACAAAATGCATAAATAAGACCATGGGTTTGGAACTCAGCCATAAGGGATATGAATCTCTTGGCTCTGCCATCTCCTAGCTGTGTGACTTTGGGTATGCTTGTGACCTCTCTGTGCCTCAGCCACATCACCTGTAAACCATGAATAGAAATAGTAGTTACTTTATGGGGAGGTTATGAGGACAAAGTCAGGTAATATTTGTAAGCACACAGAGTGGCCTGGCATAGAGTAAATGTTAAGTGAGTGAGTGTTAAAATGGCAACTCCTGACCTTATTAGCCATTGGTGTGTG